>JBBMFX010000134.1:5287793-5300765 GCA_037832545.1 Rhabdalestes septentrionalis | reverse complement strand
GTGAGGACGACAAGGGGAAAAAAGTAGTTTCTCTCCCCCCCCCTCCCTCCCTCCCTCCGTCCGTCCGAGCCCTCGGCGTACCGGTAAAGAGAAAGAGAGAAAGTGGGAAAGCAAGGAAAGGGGAGAAGGGAGCAGGCGCTGAGATCCCGTCCATCAAATATCAGCAGCTCGACTCGGCTCGGAGTGAGGGAGAGACCTCCCAGCCCCTCCGCCTGGTGATAGCACGCGTTCTCTCTCTCCCCCTCCTCTCTTAACACTGCCCATCCGAGGGCTACAACCCGGACGCGCCTTCTTTCTTTCACTCTTTTTTCCTTTTTTTTCCTCCTCCTTTCCTCACATGCGAGCAACATGAATAAGCTGTACATCGGGAACGTGAGCGAGCAGGCGAGCGCGCTGGACTTGGAAACTATCTTCGAGCAGTGGAAGATCCCTTTCAGCGCTCCCTTTCTGGTCAAGAGCGGCTATGCGTTCGTGGACTGTCCTGACGAGAAGATCGCGATGAAGGCAATCGACACTCTTTCAGGTGAGACCGACCATCTCTACATATTTTATTGTTTTGGGTCTTTTCTTTTTGTTTGTTAATATTATTCTCATTATTAAACCATGCCATCGCTCTCTACGCGCAACGGAACTAGAGGCCCTAAGGAAATTACTGATTGGTACATCAGTACACGAGTGTCATGACGACTCATCTTGTGTATGTGTCTTGCTTATTTGTTGCAATTCAACTATAGGTTTCCCACGCCGAGGACGTACACGAGTAGCCCCTTTCTTTTACATCGGCGAGCCATTAAAGCTGCTTTTGCACACAAACAAGTGTAAAAATCAGTTTCTATTCAAAAAGTCGGAGCGTGAAGCCAGTCCGTGCAGCACGTTGTGTATATGTGAGTGTGTGTGAGATAGTGAGTGTCTGTGTGTGGTGTGTGTGAATGAGTGTGTGCAGAGCAGGTCTTCTTCCCTCACTCCGCCTGAACATTCAGCCGGTCCCCATGCCTAGTGTTGGAGCTCAGTTTCAGATTTAAGTGTCGTCCTAAGTTTAACCCGAGTCCCTGGTCAGTCTGGACCACTAAAGCCGTCCCCCAGGTACATGGGCTGGGCTGGCTTGGCTTGGGTTGCATTGGTGGCATGTAGGCCATACGAACAGCTCTCCCATGTTTATTGTTTTTAACACAAACCAAAGTGTCCCTGCAATATCCTGCATACGTGATTCATGTTCAGGGTTGCATGTGTGCAAGCTTCGCCAGGCTCGAAAGTCATTCCTCTCCACTTTGCAGTTTTTTATTTAACAAAAGCCAATTTTTTTTGTCGCCGAGCTCGAATGAGGCCTGCTCGCAGGCGGAGGGGCAACTTTGTCTTCCATGTTTAACCTCTAGGAAATCAACGTGGGTCTACTTCCAGTTATTTTGAAAGTTTTTTTTATTCCTATAATTGTCTATTATTTTTAAATGCTTTACGATGCAAACAGAATCCTCCTTAATAATTATTTGTGCTATTTTGCAGAGATAAAAAAAAAATTCACGCCCTTCTAAATGACCCTCGTTGTTAACGGTGTTGATGAAAAAAAATTCACAGTTTTGAGTGATTTAAAAATATATATTTTTTCTTTCTTTTCAGGAAAAGTAGAACTGCACGGAAAACTTCTCGAGGTTGAGCACTCGGTCCCAAAACGACAAAGGTAGGAGTCTAATTAAATGTTACGTCATTGCAAAAGTTGACCACGTCTGGAGCGTGTTTGGTGGATTTACACAGGGCTGGGGTGGGTGGGTTGGGGGTCTAATGTTGTGTTCCAGATTTTAATTTTCTTCGTAGGTTTAAGCCCCACCCTCGTCATGGCTGCAGAAACGATACATTTTGTGCCTTGCGATACGAAATAGCACACTGTATGAGCTATTTTGATTTGTTTTGTGTTTTTGTTTGGCAACAACGTGAACTGATATAACCAGTACAGGTACACGTGGTGTTTTTTTTTTTATTTATTAAAAAAAAAATAATTTGTTTTTTTTTGTTGAGCGTATGTAGAGAGCAGTGAACTTTAAAAGTCTGGGGTTTAAAAAAAAAATCAAATCAGAGTGGCTCCAAGGCCAGGCTTTGTGTGGCGTCCATGTATGAAGGAACTGCTTCCCTCTTGTAAGTCACTCCTCCTCCCCATTTCATATCCTCGCTTTTTTCCTCTCCCTCCTCCTCTCCGCGAGGTGGGCTCCTCAGGTTCGAAGGCCTAGTGGTGAACCAGCGGTTTAGAGGGGTCCAGAGACCGGTACTGCCTAGCTCGACCGAGGCACTAACCGTGTTTCGGCTTGGTTATTTGGATGTAAAAACGGCCTATAAACCAAGTATTTTCACATGAGGTACTCGGGTGTGTTCCTGTGTGAATATTCCGCATCACACAAGGTCCAAACCGAAGTACTGAACGCTACATATCGTGACTTGAAAAAATCCCACCCTCTTCTCCATGTCCCAAGTCAGTGCACGCAACTACACACTACGGGGCAAATGGAAATATAAATATTCTCAGTTTCTGGGTTAAAAATCCGCCCACGAGCGGCCCATTTCACTAATGTTCTCACAAAGGATACATAAAATGGCGATTTAACCGTGATGGGTTTTATTTAGTGTATAATTTATGCGCGTTTCACAAGAAGTCAATATGTACACTAATAATTGATATTAATGAATGACTTGAACTTTTAAACGTATTGACCCAGTATTAATTTTATAAATCTGTTAATAAATTTTTACTGTCCATGCTAGAGGGGAAAAACAATAAGGCCTAATATAATCTCTGCCTGTGTGTGACTTTAATGAAGAGGCCTGTCAGGGTTCATGTATATAAAGTAGGTTTGAATGTTCAGCCAGTAAGAACAAAGTACAGCGAAATGCATGCTGGGAGTTAGATTACATTTCTTTCTGAGAGAATCTGAGGGTCTGCCCACCCTGCTCCACAAACACATTTCCGTGACTTGCCTCTGCAGCCCATGCTTGTGTGTGTGTGTGTGTGTCTATATATATATATATATAAATAAAGAAAAAAGTGTTTTATGTGAGGCTCCTTCATGGGAAATTGAGTATATAGGTGTGTGGGCGCGTGTGAAGGGGTAGCCTACTATGCTAGCCTTATTTTTTGTTGTTTTCATTTTTTAAATTTACTTTATTTTTTTTTCTATTTAAATTAATGCAGTTTTTACAAATTTAATTGTTACTGTAACTGCTGAGAAAGGATCCTGTTGCATTTTCTATTATGGAAATGTGAGCAAAAGTCTTGGTGCAGCCCAGTGTTTGTTTGAGTGGAGTCTGGGTAAAGCTATTATTTGGAAATTGACGACTATTGGATTTTATTTTCTTACTTATACTGGATCCTCTTGGATGGCTTAAATATCTGTTTTCGTGTGTGTGTGTGTGTGTGTGTGAGAGTGAGAGGGCAGGGGGGCATGAAATGGGGCCTCAACGGCAAGAAGTATGTAGGAAATGGGTCTGCAACAGCTCCACATTCCAAAGACCGTGCCATTGTATGGGCGACCATTTGACTAGAAAGGTTTGCTATGAAAATGGAGAAACTTGGTCAACGTGATGTGACACACTGGCGGTGACAAATGCCAGAGGACGGTAAAATTCTGTAGTTGTTGATTTAAATCTGAATTGGAGTCAAATTTATTTGTTGCCCCATCAGGCCTGGTTCAGCACGTTCTGAGAAGTTTGTCCGTTGCTGGTAGCAGGTAGGGAGTGTAGGCTTCGTGAAAACTGATGACCAAGGATGTGTCATTTTAAACCTAAAACTAAATGATGAGCAAACGTAACTCATATTCTGTGTCACGGATGTTGAATCTATAACGTCTTCTTCCAGCACTCCTATAGATTGACACTGGATCCTAGAGTGAGATCACTTGATGTGATTTTGAGGTGCCAGTCAATGACAGAGATGTAGTGTGCTTGCAATCATTTAGTAGTTTTGAATGTGAGGGTGTAATTTAAGCTTGTGTATAAATGGTAGAAAGAATGTATTTGCTATATTTGTGTTTTAGGTTTGCATGATAAATCCTGGTTGAATGGTGGATCAGGTCATGCTTTTATTTCAGATTTGTTTGTGGTTTGCTACAGTACAATGTATAAAACTGTTAAATGCATTGCATTATTTCTGGTTATTATTAAGTGTCCTGTTTTATGGTGTTCCACCAGTCAAATTGTCAATGTGGATTATAGCTTTAAGCGAATATGCATGGTTGTAAGTGTTATTATTGCCTTTCAATAAAGGCTTTACTTTATTGTTTGTGTCTTTGTCATGTGTATTTTCGGTCTCCTCCTCTCTCCATGGTTTTGTGTGTGTGGCGTGTCTGTTGGATTTAAAAGTAAATAAAAATGCCCTCCTCTTCCGCTACGTAAGAACCAGTTACACACCGAACCAGAGACACACACGCAGGCACTCAACTCCTGTCTGTAGGCTAACCTGTCACTATAACAACCAGGCCCCACCCCCTGGGGGCAGAAGGGGACTCTGTTGCCCTGAAATGGGGCTCTAACAGCCTCCCCTCAATCGCTCCCCACACTTTTCCCTCTCTCCTATAGGTTAATCCACTGGAGGGGAACATTCCATAATGCATTCCCACTGTAATGCAGGCCAGGGCTGGAAAAGCATGCCATTCCCATTAGTTTCCTTGGGGGGGAAAAAAGATTTTTATGGTCCTTTAGACCAGAATGCTGAATTAATTAATTTCTGTGTTTTGTGTAGGTAAGATGTATAGTAAGAACGCTCTTTTAGAGGTGTATTTCTGCAAATCGCCCCCTATGAAAATTCTCAAACTCTATGGGGTAATTCAGACAGTTTAGATTGCTGCACATGTTTATTTTTTTGTATAAAGCCGGTTTAATTTTGTCCCCTCCCCCCATGGTGATGCTTTTGGTTGATTATGCCAGCATGTATTTCAAATGGGTGTATAAAGGACAGTAGGGATGCTTCTAATCTGAATGAAGAACACACTCTGTTTTTATTTGCCATTGTGTATATTTTGAATCCTTCCATCACGCTCCTCCACCTACAAATAAAATTAGTTTTAATAGGGATCTCACACAGCGGAGACTTTACGACACAGTTAATAATTTACCTGTCATATTTTATTTGAGCCTAATGTGTAAATGTAAGTGTTCTGGATTAAGCAAGCGAAATTTGCTTTGTAATTTTCGGAACTTACCGTATTTATTATTTTTAATTATTGTGCAGTCAAAATCCAGGTCCTAGAAATGTTGGTTTAAAAAATGAATTTACTGCCCTGCATTCAAGGTGGGAAATGGGTGTCCTCCAGTTTAATTTTAGTTTCAGTCTTATATGAATCAGTCAGGATTTTTTTGAGGGGTGAGTGGGGGGGCGGGGTGTGTATTTATTTTTTGTTTTGTTTTTGCCTCATCAGTTAACCAAGGAAAGGCACAATCCACTCCTCACACTCAGGAACGTTCACTTGTAAAAACGACTACTCATCAGATCAGCACGTTTTCAGATTCTTGGGGGTTTTCATTGTGTATGCATGCTTGAAGTATGCTGACTGTCGCATGTTCCTGTTGAGTGTGCTCTGAGCATTCTGACAAATCACATGTTCACATGGCTCGACAAATCACAGGCTTTTCCGCAGGCCGCACTGTGGCTGTATCGGTGTGTGCTAGTCACAGTTTGTGGCAATTAGTGATTGCAGTGACCGTGTCACTAAAAACAAAAGTGCAGTGATGATTTTTGCTGTAATTAGACGGCTGTTTGTTTGGGTGTGTATGTGTTGCTAGCTGCTAGCTCTGCTCTGACTTGCTGACCTGACGTTAATTTATGACCCCCAACCCCCCCCTCCCCCTTCCACATCCATGGTGTGGTTTGTTCTTAAAGTAATTCCTTTAAGTGTGCCTAGAAGTGAAGTGGAGGCTTATTCATGTCCTATGTTTTTACAGTGCACTATATGTTCAGTTAATGTAGGTGGAAATGAGCAAACATGCACACTGTGTGAACTTTGGAGTCACGTTAAGCTAACTGCTTCAAATGTACACATGTTCGGGCCTGGAGCGACTGTATGACTGACTAGAAAATGCTGTAGGCTAAAGCAGGAAAGTCTGCTTCTGATATAGAGTTCTTTAAAGAGCAATCATTTTAAATGGCTAATTTCATTTTAAAATTCCACATTTAAATTTGGTGAAACATTTTGCACTATCTGCAGCTGTAGCAATACCAATACTTAAATCCAAGCTTGAAAGCAAAAATTTCACACACTTTGTCTAGGTTTTAGGTATTATTAGCATCTCTGTAGAACAGGTTAGCCAATGTAACCTGTTTTGTTTAAATAGGCTTGTTCCTATTTACTATGAAGTCCTTACATCAGAGCAGGAGCCCTCAGAAGTCTGAATTCGGTGTACGGCCAGAAAAGGACAAGTCGAAGAAAAAATATGCATCATGGGGGACGCATGGTGTGATGGCACACGTTTTTGCTCCTCCATGACCTAATTATCAGAATTTAACATGAATACATACACAAGTTCTAGATAACAATGTTCATAATGTTTTGAAGTCGGGAGTACACAATACATTTATATCTTGTTTTAAAGCTTTTTTTAATTGCTGTACCCTGATTTATTTTAGCAGTTCCATAAACCATTATTTGCTATAACTAAACCCAAAGGCTCTTATATTTGCACCTGGTGTTTACAATACTGGTCAAAAGTAGCTGGCCATCAAGTGTTGGATTTGTTTTTTTGTTTTTGTTTTGACTGAATTGAATAGAGATTTTTTTCCTTTCTTAAACTACCAAATGTATTGACTCCACCCTTTTTATTGTCTTCATATCTAGTTGAAATGGACTGCTGAGAAGCTGGCATGTTTTAAAGGCTGACGCTGAATTTGTGATGTAGCCGGCATGATATGCAGGCTCAGCTTCAGAGATGTATTGGTTAAAAAAAAGTGTGAATCACAGGACCCACGTTACTACCATGCCTCTGACCAATGTTGATCTGAAGGTCAGCAAATCTAAACCGGCACTGGGCACTGCTGATAACTTTCATTTTGGTAATAAAAAAAAAAAGTATTTATAAAAGCTTGACACAAAATTAATGAACCAATGAGTACTTCTAGACTTTACTAAAATAGTGGCCTACAAACCTGATGGCTGACGTGGCTTTCGATTTTTCTTTTTGCAAAATAGCATTGAAGGGAACCAGGCAGAAACAATGTTTGAGGATGGGAACCTTTTTAATTTAGTTACTATCTTAAAAAAACACACACACACACACACACCTTTGCTGGAAAAATTAATCATTGTTTCAGTAAATAAAGTGCAACATTAGTGTCAGTATCAGTTTGCACAGTATTAGTGCTTACCCTGCACTAATCTGCACAAAGTTGAGAAATGTGATTTACTTGAGGACTTTCAATAACCTGTTATCTCTAGATGTGCTGGCACCCACCTTTGTCCTTTTACCTATCGCAGCTTAGTCATCCAACTTACACACAATATAGAAAGACATGGGCAATGGAAGAATGAAAAAAGAAGGATCATATACCTTGTAGTTTGAGATTCCAAAGAAAGGACGAATCTTAAATGCTGCAACTTATCTAAAATAGTGGGGTGTAACAATTATATTAATTGTCTTGATCCTGCAGAGCTCTAATTAGGTACTACCGGCACGGATTTGGCTCAGATAAATAGAAAATGATCAGATGGATGTTTTTTTTTTTTTTTTCCCCTAACACAAGTTCCAAAAATCTTATTGGCAAAAAAGCGATAATTTGATTGTAAGTGTGGATTACATGACATTTACATTCATTTGGCAGACGCGGTTATCTAGAGCGACTTAAAATTTGAGGAAACATTCTGTCTGCCCATTTTAATCACACCCAGACCTCGCTAATGCATTGTCATTTTTTTTTACGTCCCATTTTTTTATTTTGTGGCTGGGGAAACCACAACATAAACGTTGCAAGCCTGTTTTTCCCTCCGTATGTATCGTCATTAGTTTAGGTCAATTGTTCTTGAATTTAGAGAAATACATGAACGGCATATAACTGTTGCTCAAAGGTCAATTTCTGACTGCATGTATGTTTTAAGGCTGTGTGACAAATGCTATGAAATGAATAACTTGATGTGTGCCCACAGTCCTAAGCCCATTACGGTAGTAACCGTTTCCCACATCGTTCATTTTGTAGTGTGTGGCTAGCACAGGAAATTTACCAAAAATATATCAGTCCTGTTTGCATTTATTTGCTTAGTTGGAATAATTGTATCTGACAAAGCATGATGCCCAGAACACTTATAGGCACGGATGCATTGTGCCTTTTTTAATGCATATTGGACAAATTGACACTTTTAATGTTGATGCAGCTTAACTTCGGAATAGTTGTGTGAGCAAGAATATGATGAGCAGAAACCTCTAGTCATGCTTAGTCACAGAATTCTGTAAAACCTGTTCTCAGCCAGATCAATTCACCAGGCTGGATTGAGTGGTCAGGGTAAAAGTTATAAATAATCTCTTCAGTTTTAGGACTGTGCATGGTGGTGTAATTTAATGTATATATTTCACTTTTATTTTGCACTATAAAATTTACTTGATCACACCAGCATATAGGCTGTGTGTACATAGGCATGGGCTAGGTTGGATATTGCCTGCCATAGCTTGGAATGGAAAAATTGTACCGAATTTCATTAGTGTGAAATGGCTTCAGGTTCCAGCCTGTTTCCATGGAGTACAATTCTTTTCTTTTCTGAAAAATTGAAATTTTTCTTTTAAGTTCATATCAACTCTTCTGAGAATTTTTATAACAGACAAGCTTGTTTAGTTGTAAATGTTCGTCATCATGGTCAGGGCAATAAATATGGAACTAGCTTTCCAAGACATGGAATATCAAAGCCTCAAGTTTTTAGAATCATTTTGCACAATTTTACTGGCTTCTTTTTCAGAGTAATTTTTTTTAAATGCAGAGTTTTGTCTTGTCTGTGAACTTTTATTTTCTTATAATTCCAGTGGTTTTCAAAAGCCATGATAAAAACATTTTATTGTTCATTTATTTGAGAAATGTGGCTTTTCTTTGTTGTGTTGCTGTTCATTTTCATATATCCATATCTGCTTGTTGTGATTTGGTAAAGTTTATCTTCAATGACCTGTTTTTTTTTGTTTGTTTTTTTTGTTTGTTTTTTTATTCTCTGTCTCTCAGGAGCTGTAAACTGCAGATCAGGAATATCCCACCCCATATGCAATGGGAGGTGAGTGTAATAATGACTTATGGACATTTGATACACTTTCATCAGCTTAAGTCTCAATTACAGTCATGTGTTCTTAAGGAAGAATACATAAATAATATAGTTAATATAGTTGGTTTAGTCCTGTCCTAGCTTTTTTGCTTTCATATTCTGGATCATGGATTTGGTGGTTGAATTTGATTTAACAGTTTCAGCCATGGTTGAAGTTAGCAGAAATCAATCTTTTGGATTTCAGTGTACTAGAGTGCTGGAGTTTTAACAAGCAGATGGCCTCTGTAGTGTCTTGAGGTTGACTGGGTCAAACTTATTAAAGTTGTCATCATACAGCATTTTATTAAGTCAGATCATTAGTAAGCATGTGAACTGAAGAGTTCAACTGAGACACTACAGTTTCAGATTGTCTGAGCTCTGTCCCAGAATGGCCTTGCGCATTTTACTGGGTCCTTCTCTCAAGCTGGAATGGTATTCTCAAAAGAAAATCTTTGCTATTATATGTAAGCATATCACTAGTTCTACTGTTCTTGAGGGTCTTTGTGATATGATGCCTTAAGGTGCACCAACCAACAATAGCAACCTAACTGGGCAATGCTACTGGCCAGAATATCTGAAATTCCAATTGCTTGTTTAAAATGTAAAAAAAATAATTACATAGAATCATAATTAAATTGTCAAGGCAAATCTGGAAGCCCTTAGTGTTAGATTGTCATTACCATTATGTACTATACCAGCTTGGAATATAAGTCATAGATACACCATTAGTGTAATACGTAGTGCTAATAAGATCGTACAATCATTAACCAGTAACAGATTGATGTGGTTTTAACACGCTATGTTTTGAATACTTGCTATTTTTAGAAACTGGCGGCAGTCTGACAGTGGTTAAAGTGTGGCACTTCTGCATTTCTGAAGATGTCGTTTGCTCCTTGAGGACATGAGTTGTTTGTAACAAGGAGAACCATTAATACATCAAGATAAATATTGAAATCGTTCACTGATGAAATTGTGGAGAACCCTACAAAAATGGCCAAAACTAGTATTTATCCACCTATGAAGTTGAAAAAAGGACAAGGCAGAAATTGGTCATGTGACAGTCTCATTAATAACTTGCGAGTTAAATTTAACATGTAACAGAATGCTGTCCTGAGGCGATACACAAACTAATCCAACTTGTACAACCTAATGTTTATTTAGAACTTGCAACTAGCTAAAGGTTACTTTTCTTCCAGTATCAATTTGCCTGCCTTTCCACCCACTTGCCATGTTATAAATCTCTTCCACAATGAGCATGCTGGAATATCCAGCGACACACCCATGTTAAAGAAGATATCACAGGAAAATTGGTCTCTGAGACTGCTTGGACTTCGCTTAATATGGCTAACTACTAAATATTTGTGGATTGCAAGGAAACCCACAAGCCAAAGAGGTGTCCAGGTTGGCCTTTTTCTGAATGCATGGTATGTTCAGGACAGGAGTTAGTGTTTCATGGCCACAGCCTGATGCTGTGAGGATCAAACTATCAAATTAAGAGCTGATTCTGAAAGCTTTCAGAAGTGTCACTGAAAATAGTGCCAAAATGTTAATGTAGTTCAAAGTTATAAAAATTGGGGCTGTTTACCGTTACTGTTACTGTTCTGAGTAAACCGGTCTTCTTGACTTTTTTTTTTTTTTGGCCCCTACTTGTCATGCTCCAAAGGACCTTTATAATATAATGCATTCACTTTGTTTTAAACTTGAATTTTAAAATGTGTTATGCTGCGTTCAGTTGGTTACCTTTTAAATGTGGATTAAAACTGATTGGCAAGGTTGGATTTGTCATCAGTGTGTGGCACCTATAGTATTTTATCCTGCATAATGACTTGGTGAACAAGTACAGATCCAGATGGGCCCCCACTGAACTCAAGAATGCTGGAATAAGGATTATAGCCTCAGCCGTTTTATGTAGGCTGTGGCAAACACAGGTTACTGAGTCTGTGCACTCTGTGTGGGGGTTTCCCCTCTTGTTTAAGCGTGCCCTGTCTATCAACACTGATACTGTTGGTGGTTTGAGTGACATTGTTCAACGCTGATTGCTGGAAGCTGTGAGTTGTTGATAACCTGTGGAAAATTATTTTCTATTTAATTGAAGAACATGCTCTGTTGGATGTATATTTCTAGCAACGAGAACTTCCTTACGATGTCTTTAGAAGTGTTCTTAAAAAGAGCAAAGCCTTTTTCATAGCTAGAGTTTGGGCTCAGAATTGTAGAACTCTGTGTCACTTGTGATTGGAGCATCCTGTCTGTCTTGGCTGCCAGCATGAGCATACAACAGTGCATAGCATCTTATGGATAATAAAGGGGTTTCAATCTGCTGTTACTAACCAGATCAATCATTGCATGTATGAAAGAACCATAGCTGAACTCATGCCGAATGCAGAGATCACTGCTGCGACGACATGTCCAGTCTGAAGTGTGTCAGAATGTAGCTGATGCAGAACGGCAAAATAAGGCATGTTGTGGCACAAACAGCAAAGAAAAATGAGTGCAAAGGCCAGAAAAGCTATAGAGCTCTTTCCCCGTGCAGTGATAAAGCCCCTCTGATAAACCACCTTATGGAGCTTTTACTTCCTTTAGCTCCTTTCTGTTCCTATACCTCCCTTTTCTTATTCAAGGTGCATTGTGAAATTATATGATGAAAATACAGTTCCCCTGCCTTTTAATTATGTTTTGGTGTCTGGGGTTACGCATTTAGTTCAGCTCTGCTGTAATTTCTGAGGCATTGCGAATGCATTTCTGGAGGCCGGTTCTTTAAATGCTGGGAGATACAATAGTCAAGGTGTTCAGTGGTTCATTTGCTATGTAAAAAAAAGAAGCATTAAACACAGTTCTGAGTTTATGTGGTGTAGCTCAGAAAGCTTTTTGGCCCAAACAGTATTTGATTATGGGTTAATAATACCTCTGACCATTTTGTTTAGACTTGACTCTACGATGCCCAAAGAAGACTTAAAACTGTGTTTAATGTGACCCGTCAAAGGTCTGGTCATTTTTTGGAGAGGCGGCTGTGTGTGTGCTTGCAGAACCTCTCCAAACCAAATGAGTTAAGCTATAGATGCTTTATTTCCCTGCTATAACAGACCCTTGTTTTTTCCACAAACATTCATTTTGGTGTTTGTTTACAAATTGTAATGTATGAGCAAAATTTACCTCAAAAAAAAAAAATTAAGATGAAAGATTTCATAACTTAAAGTCTCTAGACACTCTGGTGTGTCTGTTTTTTGCTGTGCCACATTTTTAAACGTCTGAGTAAATGTTTAAGAAAACGCAGAGGGCCGTATAAATTAAAACAAATGTTCTTGGGGTTGTCTTCCGACAAACTAAATTTAAATTTTAGTGGAATATCCATTTTTAGAGCAGGGCGCTAGGATTTTAATTGATTTTTTTAAATGAAGAAAAGGTCTGATCTGTGTAGCGTTAGTATGAACTTGCATGGGCCAGGAACAGCCTGTCTTAGCTGATGTGTGCTCAGTGGGCCTTTTGTCTTAATGCCATTCAGTATAAAACACGTGGTGTTCAGAGCTTAGGCCGTGTGTGTTGCATGATGGCGTGTCTTGGATTCATGTCCACGCTTTGGCCGGGCTCAGCTGGGCTCTGAGTTTTTCCCCCCTGTGTATCTGCATGCCCCACTCCATGTGTAAACTCCAAAATCTGTAGGTTTACCCCACGTTGACTCTCCCCCCTAACCAACCCCCCCCCCCCCCAAACCAACCTTCAAATGCTCTAGTTT
>JBBMFX010000134.1:5273503-5285108 GCA_037832545.1 Rhabdalestes septentrionalis | reverse complement strand
ACTTGTGGGAGCCAATAGGAGGACTCAGAGACAAAGGGGGTGGGGTGAGAGGAGTGGGCGTGTGGAGGAAGGAGATGAGGGTTAGCATGGTGGATGTATAGAAGAGGTGTGTGTGTGCTCTTTTTGGCCTGGAGGCTTCCTTCCTTTTCCTCCTCGTGCTCACTGTTCCATATCATGGAGGAAGGGGTGGAGAGGCTGACAAAGGGTTTTAGGGGGGAGGGAGTGAGCAAATGAACATTTGAGAGTGGAGGAAAACGTTTGTGGTGAGGGAGGTGTGTTTTTGAGTCTAGAAGTATGGTCGCTGAATATAAAGTGAAGATCCTACCAGAAGTGTTGCACTCCTGCAGTAATGATGGGAGTAAAGGGCTTGCGGCATCAACGGCTTAGACTGAGAAACCTTGGTTTGCGTGAAGAATTAAGTGTTGCATGACTGAAAAGCTGGATATTGACATTTTATGACCTATTAGAGTTAGAGCCTCTGGAGATTTCAGTATGACTGGGCCAAAGCTGCACCTGTCTGTTAAGTGTAATATGACAAAATACCACAAATAAATGCTGCTGCTTACACTTCTATAAAATGCCCATTTTATAGACCTGAGGGTATCTGCTGCAGTCCTGGGAACCCACTGTAATAATCGAAGTTTTCAGCTTTGCAGCCCTGATCCAACTCATCAATTGATCCAGCCCTTCTTGGGCTGAGTGAAGTGTGAAATATTTGAAGCCGTTCAAGTACTTGGGACTCCTAGTCCTGGAGGATTAGTGTGTCTGTTCAAGTGTGTCTGCTTGAATTATTATTATTGTTATTATTATTATTATTATTATTATTATTATTGTTATTATTATTGTTTATTATTATTGTTGTTGTTGTTGCTGCTGTTGCTGTTGCTGTTGTTGTTGTTGTTGCGATTATGATAATTGTTGTTGCTGTTATGATTATGATAATTGTTGTTGTTATTATTATGATAATTGTTGTTGGTATTATTGTTATTATGATAATTATTGTTGGTATTATTGTTATTATTATTTATTTATTAAGTGTGTTAAGTATTGCTGTTCTTTAAATAATTTGTCCAAATAAACATCTTATGTAAATAAGAATCTGTAGACAAGCTGGCTAGGATTGGCAGAGATATTCCTGTTAGCATATTTACACTCAGTTGAGTTTGTCTTATGGTCTGAAAAGCAGTCAGCACAAGGTCTAATAAAATGTTTCATTGTGTGTGTGTATATATAATTTTTTTTTTCTATCTCTCATACCGCTTTGCTTTAACATTGGCAGAGTTTGGTTTTATGTAAAGTGTCATTAAAAATATGAAGTATAAATTTCAGTCCAGTTTGGTGCCCAGACATTTTAGCCTTTAAAATTGTTTTGGTATATAAATTTGGATATGAAGCTTTGTGGAACTACACAGTTCAGTATCCACAAGATGACACACTTTTTCGTTTCCTCATGCAGGTATTGGATGGTTTATTGGCTCAGTATGGCACGGTGGAGAGTTGTGAACAAGGTTAGTATGCAAATGATTTTATTTATTTATTTGTAACTCTTTCATACTCCACCTCTTGTTGAACACTTTTCTCTCTGACGACAGTCAACACTGATACAGAAACAGCCGTAGTCAACGTGCGATATGGTGCCAAGGATCAAGCCAGACAGTGAGTATAACACCCTGGACGCTGAGCCAGTTCACTCAGACTCTCTGTCCGTACACAGAATCTATCCAACTTAAGTGTGAAGCCTGGTCGGCTCCGCATGTGCTATAGACTTGATCAGACATCAGTTCCTCATAATCTTACTGCTGCCACCTAATGCCTGCTTAAAAACACTGCAGTTTTCAAGTTTACACGTTAAAGTACTGTAAATCTTTTTTTCCGTCCATTTTGAATAGAACCATTATTACATGCCAGCCTTCACAGTTGAGGCCAAAGGATCTTTATGACCAATATTCTTGGCCAGTTCAGATGTAATTTTATGAACTGTTTATTTGCTCTTCTATTTAATATTCGTTTTAGTTCAGCTCCCTGACCTGAGCCTTTAATGCTGCAGAGTGGTGATTTTTTTTGTTTGTTTGTTTGTTTTTTTCCCTAACACACCTGATCCAAGTAATCATTGACCATTTTCCCAAAAGCAGGGTGGTGCTAAAATAATTGTGACTGATGTTTTAGAGTGAAGCTCACTCTTTAAGAACCATATTTTGTTCCAAGATGCTCTTGGGAAACCAATCCTGCTCATTATAAACTTCCTAAGATTAAGTGGGTGTTGGAGCTTGGGAACAAAAAGTTCAATGTGCAGGGAAGAGGTAAGCATGATTAGAAGGGTTTTGGTGGTGGCCTAGTGGGTGGGATGATTGCCTTTGGACCAAGAGGTCATGGGTTCGAATCTTACCTTCAGCACCCCACTGGGTTCCTGAGCAAGACCGTTAACCCCACATTGCTCAAGGGAGACTGTCCCCTGTAGTTAGGGAATGGAAGATGCTTTGGATTAAAGTGTCTGCTAAAGGTAAATGTAGTGCAGAGCAACAATGTGTGCGTTTTTGTCATGTGTGTATTTGAAGAGAAAGGCAATGTGTGGTGTGTTTTTTAATTAAACATGATCAGTAAAGATAGTCCTGAACAGTAAAACACTGGGTTATTACTTGCACTGCTTTGTGAATGTCAGACTTTGGCCTAGCTGTCTCTCCTAGGGTCATATTACAGCTCTCAAGTGGATGATTTAAAATTCTAACTTCCCTTAACTTAGAAATGATAAAGCCCTTACAGTAGGAAAAGTTCAATCTGTCTGATAACTGTTACATCTTCAGATCTGATTGTCCTGTCTCCCAATCAAATCTCTCTTCCCTCCAGAGCAGTGGAGAAGCTCAATGGTTTCATGATGGAGAAATATGCCCTGAAGGTGTCCTACATCCCAGACGAGACTGCTGTTGCCGAACCATCGGCTCTAAGCAGCCGGAGGGGCGCGGCTCCTCGGGGTCCGCCCCGCCAGGGTTCACCTTCTCTGGGTGCCAGACCCAAGCTGCAGTCTGATGTGCCACTGCGCATGCTTGTGCCCACTCAGTTTGTGGGTGCCATCATAGGCAAAGAGGGTGCCACCATCCGCAACATTACCAAACAGACACACTCAAAGTAAGCCTGTCTGTGGTTAACACACCATGGCATGTAAACCATGAGCACCTAAGCTTTTTCTCACCCGTAGCTCATTCTTTCAGAAAATGTTTGTATGTGTGAGAGATTGTGATTTTATAATCATGCCTTTGTCGATCTTGACACTGAGGCAAAGTAAATACAAACTTATAAAGTTGTGTAATTATTGCTAATTATGGGAATAACTTGATTACATCTAAAAATCAAAATGACAATATTAACTGAGTCAATCAACCATCCACTCATCTGTTATTTTGTAGACTGCAAGCCTTGCAAAATGTGTTGGTTTATGCTGTGTTTGGTTACACAGGATTGATATCCATCGTAAAGAGAATGCAGGAGCAGCAGAGAAGCCCATCACTGTTCATTCCACTCCAGAGGGCTGCAGCACAGCCTGTAGGAGCATATTGGAGATCATGCAGAAAGAGGCCCTTGACACCAAAATGTTAGTCTGCATACTCTTTGGTTCGCTGTCTTTTCACTTGATAAGATCTCACCTAATTGCTGTGTAAACAGATACATGTACACCCCTTGAGCTGTGCTGCCTTTTGACTTCTGTGTTACACAGCACTGAAGAGATTCCTCTAAAGATTCTCGCTCATAATAATTTTGTTGGGCGCCTGATTGGAAAAGAGGGTCGCAACTTGAAGAAAATCGAACAAGACACTGGGACTAAAATCACCATCTCTCCGTAAGTGACCCATGCAAAATGCTGCCACTTCGGGAATTTTCAGTAAAAAAAGTTTTCATTTTACATATTGTGTGTATAATATTAAATAGTGAAACCGTGAATGCAAGAAATTGTTGTGGTCTGGTGTGTATCATGGCGGTCTCTTTCTTTGCCTCCCCTAGTTTGCAGGACCTGACCCTGTATAACCCAGAACGCACCATCACAGTAAAGGGCGCTATAGAGGCTTGTGCCAGAGCCGAGGAAGAGCTCATGAAAAAAATCAGAGAGTCTTATGAGAACGATGTGGCGGCCATGAATGTATGTTTCCTTCACACCACTTACTTTGTAGTTTTGTCAATGTTTTTCCACATCCCACATAAAGAATTTTACACTGCTGATCTATGATGCATGTACTTGACAGTGAAATGCAACAAGAAAACTGCTCTTGCTGTTTTTAACTCTCTTTGCAGAATATTTGTGCTGCAAGCAATGTCTAGTTTTTTTTTTCTTTTCCTGATTATGTATTCTTGATCTCTCTCCATGTGTTTCTCTGCAGCTACAGTCTAACTTGATTCCTGGGCTCAACCTAAATGCACTTGGTCTTTTCCCAGTTGGGGCAAGTGGAGGCATGTCCCCTTCAATGACACCGGGACCCCCTACAGCAGCCCAAGCTGCCTATCCTTCATTTGGGGTAAGGGGTGGAGTGTTTGCAAAACTTAGACCTGGTATACATCGTTGTTGGCAGAAAGCATTCAAAGTGAAATCAAATCAACTTTATGCTATCACTCTAATTAGGTGCTGCTTCTTGAGTTATTTTATGCCCATCAGCATTTTCTGATGAGATGTATGAATGACCTGGTTGCTCAAGACAAAAAGAACAGATGTGACAAGGGTCCAGCGTAGTCTGGTGATTTCCCGGTTTGGACACACTTAATCAAGTTTAGTTGACGTGTTTGGAGCAATATATGCATTATCGAACCATGACTCTGTCTAAGCCTCCTTGACTAGCTGAAAAGCCATGGGGTACACAGGTTGGAAGTTGAAGTATCAGTGGATAATGACTAAGGTCCCTGTAACAAAAAATTTGTTTTGGGGCTTTGGCAGGGTGTAAGCCTGTAAGATTCAGGTTCATATATACTGCGCTGTTGGATGTGTTCTATGGGTCACCAGTAAGTTTAAAAACTTTGTTTGATTGAGATGGCACAGTGAGTTTTTCTGCGAGTGTTAATGTGATTGAGTAAGGTGTGTGTGGACAGGTGGGTACAGGTGTGTCTGTGTTAATGTGTGTTTCTCCCGTAGTGCAGCGCGTTTGGGAGCGAGGTGCCATTTTGGGCCTCTGCGCTGTCCTCCAGCAGTAGCCCAGCCCTCTCTGTAAGTCCCTCCCTACCCACAATGCACTGCACGGCTTTTGGCTGCCTGCTACCTGATTGGCCGAAGGCCACGGGCATTAGCCAGTGCCTCATGTAGTCCCCGCTACAGGAAGGGGCCAGGCCACCCCCCCAACTAACACAGCTGCAGAGAATGCAGGGTGTGTGGTTTTTAACACAAAGGGTGTATGGTGTGCGTGTGCGTGCTTTTTCAAGTGCTTGGTATGTTTCTGGAATGGCATATGCTGGGGGAAGTTTGTGTGATGCAAGTGGTCTAATTGGCCCGTGTGTGTGTGTGTCCGCGCTCGCAAGTTATGTTGGCTAATGTGAATGAAATGGGAGCAGATGGTGGCTTCACTTGCTTGCTCAATGCCATGAAACAAGTCTGTGTTGGTGACCTTTTCTTGAACAGACAAACCATGATCTATTTCCTTCAGACTGAATGTGTGGATTGCTTGCACGCATTGGTCATTTGTAGCTGCTGGAGAGTGAGACTTGTTTTTGGAGCTTGATGTGCTGTTTTGTGCATTAACTTTACACTGTCTTTACACTTTGCACTTTACACTGTGGTTCATTTTTCCTAAATAGTCAGTGCTATTGACTGAATATGATTTATGTTAGGTTACATAATAATCTGGATTAAATTGAACAAAACTGCCAAGGATGACTGTATATTTTGGCAAATTTCTCAGAACACAGTGTTCCAAATATTACGCATACGAATTTAAAAATGTTAAGTAAATGGCAGATCTCCATGTGTTTACGTTGATAATTTGTCCAAAAACAAACTACATTTCCTTCAAAAAAAAATCTTTACTCCTCTAGCTACATATTAACATAAGAGCCCGTCTTTGCTATCACTTAACAAAACTCTCATCCATAGAAAAAGAATTGCCTCCCAAAGTGGCTGTTTGGAGGTTTACTGCCACCCACCCTCAGATATCCCATTTAAAGATGCCCCACAGGTTCTCAATAGGGCTGAGGTCAGGGGATGGCCACACCATGTTCTCACCCATTGGATGGTGCGTTATCCTGCATTAAAAATTATTTTACTGCGGAAGACCCGCTTCTGCTTTTTACACCATGGCAGGAAATGGTTAGTTAGAAACTACTTATATTATAGGTCATTTCGACTCCTTTAGGCACCTTGAAGGGGCTTACCATCTCAATACCAGCCCAAAATATCACTCCTTGCTGACTTTGCAGCCTTGTTGGGACACGGTGGCCATCCACCAACCATCCGGAACCCCATTTATCTGGACCATCCAGGGTAGAACAGCATTTGTCAGTGAATAAACCAGTTTGAAAATAAGTCTTGATGTATTTCTTAGCCCACTGTGAACAATTCTCCTCAGGAGCTTTGGTTAGGCCGTTTACCCTGCTTTCAAAAAGTCGTGCGTTTTACATTACATTTACATTTAAATTCCCAAAACTGCCAGGCACCTCTGGAGTACCCTGAGAAAAGTACCATCCCCACACACTGCTCCCTGGGCGCTGTGTTCCTGGCTGCTCACTGATTCACTTGGTGAATGGGTTAAATGGAGAGGAAGAATATCATGCTGTTCACACTGCGTGTTGTGGCTTGTTAACGTATGACATAATTGTCACTTTCCTTTACACCTTATAGCCAAATCTAAACCTATGGGGTGTCCTGCACCAAGAGGCATCGGCGGCTTTAAATCCCTGCTTGCTGCTCTCTAAAAAAACAGTGCAACTGCTTGACGGGAACTTTCCTTAACATGCCTTTTCTGAATCACTCAATTTTTAACAGCCCAACGATCTCGCTTAAGTTTTTTGTGAAATGACAATTACATGAAAACGGACATTCTCAATAATGTAGAGCAACTTTCTTAATTAGTTTCCCCAAGTGAGCCCACTTAAAGGGAAACTACTTGTCAAACCTGTCTGAGATTGAGATCGGTGATCTAAACCGACAGAATGAACACCGGCAAAAACTTCCACAGAAAAACAAAAACCAAAACCCCTCTGATGTAGCTGAAATTAAAGCAATTCTCCAAATACATACTCCACAAATGTCTGAAGGTTGGTTACAGATGTCACTAATAGTGGCCAGAACCTGTTAATTTTGTACATTTTACCCTTTTTTTGGGTGATAGCTGGATTAAAAATAATTTTTGCCAGATTTAAATAAATCAGGATGCTTTTTCACAGGACTGTAGTAGAATGTTTAAGTAATCTGATCAAAATTGAACCGCCAATGTGTTAGAACTTTGTCACTGTTGTCAAGTGTTGAAAGTAAATATTGCGCCATTTCTAGTGCGAAGGTTTTTCACCTGAAATTGGTTCGAAGCATCTGTTATGTAACAGCTAAAATAATCTGTTTGTACATTCCAAGCAATGCTAGTTTGGTTGTTTTAGTATGCATAGGTGTTCTTCAGGATATGACGGTGCCTGGTGTTCTGGCTCAGGATCTCTTACATCTTTAGCATAGAGCAGGATTCCTTTAGCCGAGGGCTTGTTTGCATTTTGCAAACAAACATTTTGCGAGAGTCTGCATAATACATTAAAGGTTTACATCATATTGGGGATAATTTGTGTGTCCTGCCCAAATGTGCAAGTGAATGGTTGCAGAGTAGAATGATTGATTTATTTTGAACTGGTAGAGAGAAATACACATGCAATGGCATTTAATAAGCAAAATATCAGGATCTTTAAGGCAAGCAGTGGCTTACCCAATGTTCTAGAGTTTGTTTGTTTGCAGCATAGCAGAATGAGCTTTTCTCCTAATGAGTGATACTTATTTTCTCAGCAGCAGCCGCCAGAGTCTGAGACGGTGTATCTCTTCATCCCTGCCCTAGCAGTGGGCGCCATCATCGGCAAGCAGGGCCAACACATAAAGCAGCTCAGCCGTTTTGCTGGGGCGTCGATCAAAGTAAGCGATGTATTGAAATTAGTTTGGGTTATATCATTTTCAGCTTCGTACATGTTTGTAATGAAGAATCTGATGCTTGTGGGGAATGTTACGAATTTTCTTTTGGTTTTTCTCCTGGCTAGATTGCTCCAGCTGATGGAATGGATGCCAAGCAAAGGATGGTCATTATTGCAGGACCGCCTGAGGCACAATTTAAGGTACTGGACCAGAAGTCTCTTGTGGTGTGGGGGGTGGTATTCGCCTAATGTGAAACACTTACCTGTGAACCTGATGACCACAAAGTTGCACGTACAGTCCCGCCCCCACTTTCTAGCATTGTGTCCTTGAGCAAAACACTTGACCCTCAGTTGCTTCAGGGGGACTGTTCCTGTAAATGAAGATTGTAAGAGTGTCACCCAAATGCCCCCATTACCCTTTGTAGATCAAGCATTTGAAGGATGTCTCCAAGCTGGGGGAAATTTTTTTTGCAAAGTCTGTTCCCTGATGGTTTTAATGACATTTTCAGTAGAGCAGTGAGAAAGTGTTCAGGACCAGCATTGTGTGAAATTGAGATATGGTGCATCTCAGCTTTGCTTAAAAGCCGATATTCACCATGTCACTATTCCACACCATGTTTAAATTCTAATTTAGTCTAAAAATCTAAGTTAATATTCTATTCCACACTTTTTTTCTTTGCAGCTCTGCATTTTTATTTGTGTGAAAATATCATTATGCAACAGTATTTCAACTGAATATTGGGAAAGGAACAGTGCATTCTCATTATCAAGTAATCCTTATAGATCTTTTAAGCCAATAACATAAGCAAACACTTTCTGTGTAAAGTGTAGTCATTCCCCAAAATTCATTTTTATGAAAACATCTACTCTAAAGATTTTAATCTGAAACAAGAAATATGTGACTGACAAACAAGCCTTTAGTAGACCTATTGGTTTCATGAAGTATTCACCATGGGTTCTGATGAATTCCTAAGAGATGGTTAGTTTTAGGCAGTTGGAGGACCTTTCCTACCCAAATCTTATCAAACAAGGTTTTAATTTTCACCTAGCCAGATTTTATACCTGCGTGAAGGGGTTTGTTTCCAAGCCGCATTCAACAAATTAAAGCCCCTCCCAGTACTGTGATTGTGTCTCCCCCTGCTGTTGTGCATATGGGCAAAAGAACGCCCCCTGGACTGCTCCCACTTAACAGAGGCATCTGTGCGCCTCTGTTCAACTCTAATGTGACTTTAATATGGTAGCTCACTATGCCAGATGAGTAAATTAGGAATTGTTTGTACACACAGACTGTTGGTGTTAGGAAATGTTATGTTAAAGATTTGTGGTTTTCCTTTGAATAGAACAAACACTGGAGGGGGAACACAGACAGTTGTGTGTAGTATATGAGCTAATGTGCTAGGAGCTGCCATATTCGAGTTAAGCTGGATACTAGTCACTAAACCTGGTTTAAGTGGGGGTTTAAGATTCATCCATGTGTTCTAATGTCTCCCCTCCTCCTCCTCACCCCCTCAGGCTCAGGGACGGATCTTTGGAAAACTGAAGGAAGAGAACTTCTTTGGGCCAAAGGAAGAAGTCAAACTAGAAGCTCACATTAAAGTGCCATCATTTGCTGCTGGCAGAGTTATTGGCAAGGGAGGCAAAACGGTACGGTCTGACTTAGTGAAGTTGATCCTTGTATATTTGTAATAATCTAATCTTTTTTTTAATTTTTTTTTTAGCCTTTATGAGACATTTCACAAATCTTTTTGTTCAATTCTCAACCTTATTGCATGATTTGGAGATATTGCTTACACTATGGATTTATCTCATTTTTTAGTTGTTTGGTTTTAACTACATTAGTTTATCAGACTGTGTGTGGGTTTTTTTTTCTCCTCTTGACAAACAGAACTGCTCATGTAATTGCTCTCTAAATAAGGCTAGTCTTGCACATGTTGGTGTGTTTAATCAATGTTAGCTCCTATTTGCTTTTATGAGCTGTTGCCATAAATCAAGGTGTGGATTTGTGCCTTGCCCGGCTCTTCTTTGTTCAGATCGTTTCATTGCTTTAGAGAGAACCCCAAAATTGCATTTTAGGCAGAGTATCCTAGTCCTGGAATAAGCAGTGCCCTGCACGGTTTAGCATTTTGAAACTAGCGGTCTCAAAAAGCAGTATGATCATTTTCAGAAAATGTCTCGTTTGTGCCTGTGCATTACCCGCATCTTACTCCAGGTTACACTTAGTGGTTCTGGAGGGAAAAAATAAATGCGCTTCAATGTGCCTTGTCATCTCCACTTCAAAAAATTAAGTTGTTCAACTGCAGTGTTATTGAATAGCTAGCAAATTATTTTTTCTTGACTCAGGTTGTTTGCTTGCTACCTTGCAGACTGTCTAAATGAACCTAAGAAGGTGGATTTCATGTAGTTTTAAAAATAGTAAAATTTCATTTACTATAGCAACAGTGGTCCTCCATGGGAGGTGAAATATAATCATGTAGCTCAGTTTGGGTACAAATGTAAGACAGAACCAAACTTTTCGACTTTGTTGTTGATTTGCTACTGTAATAAAGTCCCACTACTTTGTTTTGCCTTCCTGTCTAGGTGAATGAACTGCAGAATCTGACCAGTGCTGAGGTGGTTGTCCCACGGGATCAGACACCTGATGAAAACGACCAAGTGGTAGTGAAGATTACCGGCCACTTCTATGCAAGCCAGGTAATGTAGCAGCTGGTGGATCATGTTTAATTGCAGATCTAGTCTAAAATTTGGTTATGATCACTGAGGTTGGTCATTAACAAAGTTACTGAAACCTCCTCTATTTTTCCATCTGTGTTCTTAGATGGCTCAGCGAAAGATTCAGGAGATTCTTTCTCAGGTGAGGCGGCAGCAGCAGCCCAAGGCCTCGCCCACTGGCCCACCAATGGCCCGAAGGAAATAGAGCCACCGCGTCTTCCCAGAGACTGTCGGGACGTGGGACTTGCCCATCTCAGGGGTCATGGGTTGTTCCAGACCACCCCACCTGTTTTTACATCACCCCCCCCCCCACCTCCCGGCGTTTCTGTGAGAATGTATTCAATCGCACATTTTGTTTTTCTTTTGTACTAAACATGAGAAATCACGGCTATGAAAAATAGTCTCCCCTTCACTGCCCTAGTGTGGTAACTGCACAATTACATTGTCAATTATTTCATTCATTACTTTTTGTTAATTAGTTGAGTTTTTTTTGTTTCCCATGTAAAAGTAAAGGCATTGCTCTCCTAGCTTGGCTAGGGGTGTGAAGGGCTAGGGGTGGGGCCTAAGGGCTCTGGATTCGGGATGGGACTGAACGTGTCAGGGTTGGAAGTATTTTGTCCCAGTATTGATAGTGGCATTTTATAAATTCGGATGCATTTTATAAAGGTATAAATAAAAAATATAAATATATATACAATATATATATATATATATATACATATATAGAATTGTCATATTTTTTTCTATATATAAAAAAATATGACAAATGTATAGATTATGAAAGGAGGCGGAGCAACACTGCCACTTATGACTGAGGGAAGTGTTGATT
>JBBMFX010000134.1:5263065-5273397 GCA_037832545.1 Rhabdalestes septentrionalis | reverse complement strand
TGTTCCTTTCTTTTTTTTTATTTTGCTTTGTGGTATTTTGTATACTTTATAAAGCTAATAGTTCTTGAACATTTTTATTTTTTTAAGAAAATTTAGTCTGTTGTTGACATGCGAATTCTGAACCCCCACTTCTGTTATGCTGCAGACGCTGAATAACTGTACATAAGAATGTCTGCGCATCTGGGTATGAGTGGGGGTTTAGGCGCATCGCTGTTGGCTGCAGATGGGAGTATCAAAAGAAAAGCGCCTCAGTGTTGCCGAGGAGCCACCATCCACTGAACATCAAAAAGTAAGATATATAGATGCCGAAAAATGCCAACCGTACATACTGCAGCAATGCCGTTTAGTTTAGCGTATATTCTAACACTTTTGGCCGGTACGTTTTTTTGCGTACGTTTCTAACGCGTTCAGGGAGTGACGGAAGCTGGCGTTAGTGGTCAGGGATAACAATTATGTCCTGCTGTAACCTCTCTGATGCGCCTTAGTCCTCCTGTACGCAGTTACTTATTTAGCCGGTTTAACATTGTCCAGCCCTTTGTGGTGCATATGAGTTGTGGGTTTTTCTCTCCCACCCAACCCCCCTCCCTTTTTATTTTTTTCTCTTTACTTTAGCTCCCCCCCCCCCCTCTCTCTTCCCACCCAAGATGGTGCACTTCAGGTTTTGGAAGGCTTCATTTTTTCCTTTCTTTCTTTGTTTCTTAATGGGCTGGGCTCCATCACACCAGGCTTTTACACACTGCTAATATCCGTGTTGAGTGTCAGTCACTGCATGGTGAGGGTCGGGGAGTTACACTGTTCAGATGCTTATTGAGTTTTTGCTACACTTTACAATATTAATGGGTGCGTCCGCATAACCAGCAGTAATGTAGAAATGGACGTGAACAGTTTTTTTTTTTTTTCTCCAATCGTGACAAAGGCAAAACAGTATAGATTTATGAACCTTTCACAAGGAAAAAAAATGGAGAAGTTAAACTAATGAGAAACTATTCCTTTTGTTTTCATGCCGAATGTAAATATGAGTTGATTGTGGTAAGAGTATTCATGCTTCCACACTAGTAAGAACGTCTACCTCAGCTGAGTCAAGGGTGGGTGGCGGTAAAGCTCACACCTCCATCTACACTTCTAGCGCGCGCAGCGATACCTCAAGTCCCTCGCGAGCACTTGTCTCCTGCATTGGGTCTGTGCGTAGCGCCTAGCGCTGACAAGAGGGGCACAAGTGATTCTTTTTTGTTTTTGTTTGTTTTTTTCCCCTCCTACACCATTTTGATCTACCTCTTAGACCTGTATTTGAATTAGAGGCATATTACTATTCGTTAGAATCTAGGGTCACAGCTCTTGGCTCCTTTCCCTACAGAAAAATAAGAAATAATAATAAAAAAAAATCATGTATGCTTACGTTTGAAAGATGAGTGACTTTAAAAGTATTTCATTTTGCCTGCCTTGTGTTCTCTAAAAACTGACTTAAAACCTCAACTTGTTGCTTTTTTTTCTGCTTCTTGGTTTTGGTGGTGTGGCTTCAGTGTATTGGGCTTTACTTCATGCATAGGTATTATCAAGAAATTTATTAATTTGGAAACTGATTAACAATGGATTTTTTTTTCTTATTTAAGATGGGCCTGCCTTCCTTCTGATTTATGAACTATGAATGAGTCAAAAATTCTCCCCATACTTGTCTTAAAAGAATGCTTTTTTTTTTTTTTTTTTTCCTTCCTCCCCCCTTTTGACTGGGATCTGATTCGATTTCTTGGCTGTGTTGTGTGGTGAGTCATGTTTCAGTGGGAACGTGATGTGGAGTTTCAGGAAAGTGGTCCGATTTCAGCATGATCAGCAACAAACCCTCCAACTGTGCTCGTGCGCCCTCACACACTTCCACTTGTCAAATGCCTCTGAAAAAAATTAAAAGTCAACATGGCTCCTAGCAGCTGTTGGTTATGGCTCTGTTTTTATTTCATTGAATGCTACAGTAAACAATAGTTGGTAACTCTTTATTTGACGGATTCTACATAAGAGTGAGGTGTAACCTGCATAAGACGACACATTATTGACATCATTCGTTTTTTGGAATGTCAAGATGACATTGTGTGACGATGTCTTTTGTCATAACTTGAAAATAGCCAAGAAAGAAATGCAAGATATATGGTATTATGATTTCAGGAACATTTGACATTATTATATGAACCAGTTCAAGTGTGTTTGGCATGACCTGTCTTCTAGATTTGTGAAGTGATGGGCCTGAACACATTGTAATTGTCATGAAAACTTTCCTGGACCTCAATTTGTCATAATGATGACACCCACACAATGTCATCTGAACAGTCCAAAAAATGAATGACACATTATAATAATGTGCCATTATTGTGCATGACGTGTGTCCTGTCGTTCTTATAATGGTTATATGTCACCCTTATGGAGACCCTGTTAATTTCTTAGAGCTTTAAATATGTGCTTTATGTAAAGGTTGCATTTTATTTTTCAACTGTAGTGGACTTTGATCTAGTTTTAAGGAGAAGGCAAAAAAGACAATGCCGTCCAAAGGTACTGAGAAAAGAGCAAAAGCTGGTTTTAATGGTATGTTAAAAAGCTACTCCACTGCTATTAGTCACATTTAAAGATTTAGTGCATTCCACACAATTGCATGCATTCACAGTTGCTGGAAATGACATGCTTATATATAACATTGGTGTCTTAAAAAAAAAAAAAAAATTTCCCCCAAAGCCACATGTAACATTCTTGATCTGCAGTTCTTAAGAGGAAAATTTAAAGCATGTTCCCATTCACACACTTTTTTTTATTTTTATTTTTTTTTAAATATCCATTAAATTGAATGTAGAGGCCAAATTCTTAAGACATTTGACATGAAGATTAGAGAATACATTCAATAAGTGAGGACATTGCAGGTCTTCATGAAACGGGTCATATTTATTTTATAATCTAATAGTTTTATAATAGTCGGGTTAAATATTGCTTATTTTGCCCCTAAACATGGGGAAGGTTACAAGATGGACATGCATCTCTCCAAAAGAGTGACATTTGTAGATTTGCAGAAGAAGAGGACCTAACACCATGGAGGACCAGGAGAGGTTTCTCATTGTTCTGTATTCTCCAAACTCGATGCATTATTGAGCCAGATCCTATGTTGTGGTCAAATGAAGGATGCATAAATGACGTGGTTTTAAATATTTAGACTTTAAGTTAAAGATTAGACTTGACTACATTCTCACCTTTATCAAAGATGTCAGTAACTTTATATACAGTCATTAAACAATTCAGAAGTTATTAATGCATGCTAAACATTTCCAAAGAAATCATGGTTACAATAATAAGGAAAATGTTATTTGATTATCCTGCCCTTCAAAAGTACTGTAAAAACAAATCTCAACTCAACTTTTCCAAGTCTGTTCCTGTCACAATATTCCATCTATACTGTTGTTTACAAATGACAATGTTTCACTTATGTAAATAGAGAAGAACAGGCAAATTCTGATGCATTGCACAAATATGTCTAAAAAAGTTTAGTTTGTGTGTGTTATTTAAGTAGAGGCATCCTGGATGTTCTCCCCAGTGAACGCATCCATGCAGTATTTTTTTGAGCTCACAATGGCCTGTCAGTCAACAGGCGGCTTCTCTCCTCATTTGCTGGAAACAGTGCTGCTCTTAGCTTGCTCAGACGACTGCGTCCCACTCGGCCTCCCTCAGCATCCTCCAGCATGGAGCGCCTCACCGGACGATACACCTTGTAGCGCCTGAGAGGGAAGGAAGTGATGAAAATACTAATGAATAGGAAAGAATTGAGTTCATGCCTTTTAAAACTAAGGCAGAAAAAACTATTCAAATTTGCAGGATGTTATTTTTGCTGTGGTATTATTTCTGTGGCTTCTATGGACCTTTGTTACTTTATAATTTGGCTGGACCATTCTTTACCCAGCAGTGGCTGAATGTGCGAACTGGCCCAAGTAGCAAGAACTTTGTCATAGAAGCAGAGATGAACACATGTATCTGAGATGTTCTTTTTTGTTTTTTAGCTGGGTAAATAAGAGCCTACAATATTGAAGCAAGATTTCCCATTCACACAGAATTGTACTAACACATAGAGGCTGTGTCAAAAGAGTCTGGTTCTGATGCTAGATGTGAAATTTCATGAATTCTGAACCTTTCCACTGCAAGATATCGGCACAGACTTGTTTTGGCTGTTGAATTAGTTTGGTGACCATTTTGTAGAGAGAGCCAAAATGAACAGAAATCCCCAGTAGCCACAGCAAAGTTGTGTAAAAATAAATGCTGGGCAGTGATTAACATTTTTAATTGTGATGAATTGCATGATGTAATACACAAAATTCAATGATGAATTCAAAGGTAGTGTATTGCACACTCATTTTAAAAGTACTGCTATAGGAACAAATGTGCAATAATATTAGGTTTGCAAACACTGAACAAATAAGACCCTTCACACAGCTGCAATTAAAATGTGTTTTATCTAGTTACTCAAAAAAAAAGTTATATTCAGAGTACAGAGCCAGCAACACCAAGTTAATATTTAAAAATCTGTTTTCTTTTTTTCTGAACAGGTACCAGCAGAAACATATTTCGTTTATCAGAGAGCAGCATTAACAGTCAATGTTCAATAGGAAGTGTCCCTGTTTGCGTAAGGTGAAGAGATCAAGCACGAAAAAAGTGCTTTCAAAACAGTCATAATTTAAAAAGAACGTTCTCAATGTGCAATAAAATATTTGTAAAATAATGCACTAAAATTTCCTTGTAAAAACTTGATTAACACCGGTATACCTGATTTAAGTACCAGTTCCACCAGTATATCATGCCACAACTGTTGGTTTCTGCACTGTGCTGAGAATCCACTAATTGGCAGCAGTGGTTTGGGTGGTCCCTTTCCACTCAAGGATGAATAGAATCAAACCTTACGTGTCTCAGAGGAAATTGTCAGAAACTGTACAGCCACATATTACTCTTATATGGTAGGTTCTATGGCCAATGAGCATGTGTATGTGATGTTTCCATTTTTTCCCTGAACACCAAATTGGATGGATTTTAGTTTTTACTTACTTGTATACCATGATGGCGATGAAGGTAAAGATGGCTACTAGCACTGCAGTGGAGGAGAGCACCACCTCGGCCACACGAGGTGACTTAGTCAAAACTAAAGAAAAAAGATCATGATTACAGGCTTACTGCCGAACATAAGAACAAATAAATTTCACCTCACTTGCATATTCAGCAGATGAGAGCAGTTCAGGTATAGAAGCATGTTGCAATTTCTGTTTCAGTTGATTTGGGTGACCTTCAATGACGGAATACAGTGTAGTTGCATTTGACTCCACTATGTACCTTTGTCAGGGCTGTCACCGATGGTAACGGTGGTGGTAGCAAGTGCCAAGCCTCCAGGCACCCCTAAAGTGATGTTGACGCAGTAGGTTCCTGGCTCTTGGAAGGTGCGCTTTAGGCTGACCTGGCAGCCTTCAGCAGATGGGCGCACATCATCACAGACGATGCTCATCACCTGGCGGCAGGTGGAATCAGCCACAGTGGTGCAGGCTGAAGTCGGGATACTGGGTAGAACGGGAGAAAATTTGCATGCTGTTCAGGGGGAATGCCAAGAAAGTTATTCTACTGCACATTAATGTTCAGGTGAATACTCTAATGGACGATTTTTTACCTACTTGCTCAAACATTGTGTAAATGTGTGTCTGTTCGGTTTTGATCCTTTCAGTTACATTATAATATATAATGTGCCTGTGTTGCTTACCTGCCTGAACATGTCACCACAAATTTCACGGTGGTGTTGGTCACCTTGGCAGCAGACACTTCCACAATTCGATTTGGTGGCAAACTGCGCAGACTAGGATGAGGTTCTGGGCCAGAGAACAATAAAATACATTGAACTGTCTTCATATCTACAGATATCTACACTCTCAAAGCTAAAAATGCAAGTATGTTATTTAAGACATTCCACTTCTTCTTAGAAGTGTCTGAAACAAAGGCTGCTGTGGAGTAACTCTGATCAGAAATGTACACATTTTTACTGGCCACTACACTTTGCCACACTACATTATTCTAACTCAAATCTGGAACTGGATAAAGTGTATGTATGTGTGGGAAGGTATTTAAAACTGAAATCGGTGCCACCTTACCAACTACAATGATCTCATCCTCAAAGATCCCATACATGTAGCGGAAACACTCAGATTGTTTGAAGTGTGTGTGTCGCAGTATGGGTGGGACTGTGGGCTCAGCCCTTGTGGAGCTGACCACTGGAACAGTACTTGTGGTCACTGGATCAGTAGGGAAAGGATCAGTGGAGGGGACTGGAGTCGTCTCTGGAATATACTGCACAGTGGTGGGGGGTGGAGTGACAACTGAGGCTGAAAGGTCAAAACCTTAATGAATGTTAACATTCTTTGGACATCTTTTGATTTTAATGTTCACTGATAAATAAAAGCAACGGTAGTCTGTGCATGTGCTCCATCTTACCTTTGGTGGTCTCCAGTTTGGAAGTGGTGGCATGAGTTACTGGTGGGGGTGTGGCCACTGCTGTTCATGAAAAAAAACAGGGCAAGTATTTGATAACTTACAAGTGCTCTGGATTCCATATTTAAAGCTGCTGATTATGTGAGTAGTTAGATCTTGTCGGGAGGTATGAGGTTTGTGTGTGCTTTTTTTTTACCTGTGGTATATGAATGTGTGAAGTGCATGGGTGTAGGAGTAGGTGGAGGGCACGGGATGCGGAACGCTGCCTCCACCATAAGCTTCACTGTGTTGTTGCAGAGTGTGCTGTAGGCATGTGTTGCCACATTGCTGTGGGTGACCAGGTGGTTTCCATCCTTGAAATCCCATATAAAATCTACTGCGTCTGCGGTCTTCAGGTATTGGCTTGGGTCGTGAAGCTGTACATTAAAGATGATGTCGAAGTCCTTAAAAAAGATGTTTTTCTCTGTTATGTTTACTGCTTCCTTCTGGGATATATTTACAGCCAGAGGGATTTTATCTGTGTGTGAAGAGAGAAATACAGCTGAGCTTAAGTCTCAGATTCAGTTTTATATACCTCCAGTGCCTTGTGGCTTGTGAGGCACACAAATGGAACGTTACAGCATTTTAAGGAAACATATCAGTGATTGTAATGTTGCTTTGTGTGTGATTCTGCTACTTACCTGTGACAAAGAACACATTGCTATCAGTGGAGAGTGGGCTGTACTTTCTGCGTTCGCGCTTACGATACACCATGACCTCCATCACGCCCGCTCCAAATGTCCAGTTAGTGGTATTGAGCTTCAGACTGGAGGAAGAGCCATCACACGTCTCGAAATACTGACCTAAATTGTAAAAAGAAAAATGAATATGGGGAGATGTTGGACCATTTAAAAGAACACCATGTGATCAGTGGTGCTCTTACCCATGGTATGCCACACGTAGACGTAGCCCCTTCGCCTCCAGTCACTGTGTTGTAGGAATGGCTTGCCATCAGGGAACACGTTGCAATTTTTCAGATCCTTACACTTTCCATAGCCATAATCATCCAACCAAGAGGTCCAGTTAAACACATACCCAGTGCGCACCTGCCCGTTGGCTGACCCCATAAAAGAATCATGAGGTTATAATCAAGAAAAAGTAGGTTCACGTTGTTTACTCATTATTGCTGTCGTATCATCAGTCTATGTCTCGTATTCAGAATATGTATAATGCGTATTTTAGCAAATTTATTGAAAGTAGCTTTAATATAAATTCAAGCATGGAGGACCATTTATTACACACCTTATGTGTTTTTAGGCATTTAGCAAACACTCCAATTCACAGCAGTGAATTTTTTCAGGGGTAGACAAGCAGTGTTTGCAGACTTTCCCACAACATTTTCATATGACTTCAAGGACTGTGTTGACTTGTGATGACATTATTTGTTGGAGTCATGACTGACATGTGCAAGACATTCCAGGCACGTGATAGAAATGTAAAGAATGAACCAGTGGGCAACACTGAAGTTTTGATCCTTGTATAAATGTGAATGAAGCTTCTAGATTTTATCTTCAAGCCCTGCACCTGTCCACCATTTGTGTCTGCTAAATGCCTAGGATCATATATTTTGTAAATATGATGCTTTCAACATTAACAACAGTGCTGACATTAGATATTCTGCCATCATTGAGTGCTTTTGAATCAATATTGGATAAAAGTTTTTGGTATTTCAGTGCTGAATCAATGTCCAATACAAAGATCAATGCACATTCAGAATAAGAGATTACAGTGTTTCTTCACATCAGAATGGAAAATAAGAACTCGAAAGGACTCCCAACTTTGAGATTTTCCTAAAATGTAAGGTAACACAATATTAACTAAAATTAAGACCATTGAGCCTAAATCATTTCTAAGAGAATATACTGATTTATGACAGGATATTTAATTGTATTTACAGATGTATATCAGTAAAGTTAAGCGAATTTACTGCTTTACTGGTTTAATCTTAATCACTGTGTCAGTGTCTCTCTTTAGATGCTCGTCTGTGGCAAGGAATCAGTCTAGTCACGACATTTACATTACATTACATTCATGTCACATTCAGTTGATCCAAAATGACTTAGATTCAGGACAGTGAGTACCGAAGAAGTCTAGTGAAATAGATAGATGGTGTTTTATGTGGAGAGTTGACTCTTCAGGAGGTTTTTGAAGCTGCTCTTAAAAGTTAAACATTTAAATTGAAATCCCGTTTCCCTAGTGTTGTTTCTATAACAAAATACTGCTGTGAGAAGCACCTGAGGCCTCCACCATACCGTCCTCGCAGTGCTGGTCATAAACCAGGTCCCCTTTTGAGTCCTCCCTCACACACTCTGGGAACTCAAGCCGTGCGCTGAAGGTAATGAGCGAGCCGTTCATGGCAGGGCTGTCACTGGTGAGGCGCACGCGTGGTTTACCTGCCGGGACAAACGAGGAGTGTAAAAAGATGGACATCTCTCTCACTTTCTGTCCCTGCTTAAGCCTCACTAGTGTCACAGGTAGAACACACACACCATTCACTCACACTACTGTCAATTTAGACTCACCATGCACTCACACCTACTGTAAATTTAAAACCTCCCTTCAGTCACACCTATTGTCAATGTATTCCCACCATTCACTCACACCTACAGTCAATTTAGACCCACCCTTCATGAATCGAACCCCAACCCAGGAAGGGGGAGGCAACAGTGCTATCCACTGCCCCGGAGTTTTAGAAATAAACATCAGTCTTACCGCGTCTGTGAGTGAGTTCCCGTGTGAACGGAGGATACAGAGAGTCATCCCAGGGGTTAGTGTCCGGATCCCACCCGGGGATAGGGAAGGGTAACGGGGGCCTGTGCTTATGAGGAAACATGTCTCCATACGCTGAGAGAGAGAGAGGGGGGGGGGTGTTAACATGATGTTTCGTAATGTTCAGTCTTTTTCAACTGCAACCCAGATTCAATTTGCCATGCCAATAAAACACTTGAATTAAACGGAGAGAGAGAGAGAGAGAGAGAGAGAGAGAGACAGAGACAGAGACAGAGACAGAGGGAGAACGAGAGAAAAGCGGTGAGAGGGCTGTTAGTAAAATTTTCTGGTGGTTATTTTAAGCCTTCACGCTTTTCCATGTTAAATATCGTTCCAAATTTTCGTTTCCCGGTGTATTTTTCTGTATTCTCTGTTGATGGCATCACCTGCACTGATTGCTTCGTCCGGCCAATTTTCACTTTCGAGTTTTATTTAAAATAATTTGTTTACTTTAGACAGGAAGAGTGGTTTAACAATTTCACAGTTTTATATTTATTTCCGATCCCTGAAATATTTTGGTTTTTTTTTTCATTTAAGTGTGTTTGTTGTTAATATTAACGTTACAAACAGTATTTAATCTTGGTAGGTCTTTTAGATCTTCTTTTGCACTTTCAATGTTCTTTTATTGATTCTCTATACATTCTTTTAGATCTTTTTTTCTCCATAATTGTATTCGGTTTTGTTTAATTTTGTATTCTATTTCTGTAAAGCACATTGTTTATTATAATGCGCTGTATAAATTAATCTGAAACCCGGAGAATGAAACGGAGATCAGTGGAAAGTTGTCCGGACTGAAAAACATAAAAACACCAACAAAAAGAAAACTTTCTCAGAGGCTGGCCTCAGTTAGAGACGAAACGGACATAACGGGCTTTTTTTTTTTTAAATTTCGTTCAAATAAAACCCGTTTTCAGGAGCTGCTTGTTCTGAACGGCTAATTGGGCTCATGAGACCAAATCCGCGTGCACGCGCACGAAACACACGCACACACACACTCTCTCTCTCTCTCTCTCACACACACACACACACACACACACACACACA
>JBBMFX010000134.1:5239888-5262965 GCA_037832545.1 Rhabdalestes septentrionalis | reverse complement strand
ATGTTACAAAATGTTCTATATGTTTCCTAAAATAAAATATACTGTGTTCAGTTGGAAAAAAAGAGTTGTTTTTTAACTCAGACATTTAAAAACAACATTGTAGAGCAGTAATTACAATACCGTGATACCTTGATATTTTTATCTAAGGTTACCATACCGTCAGAATCTTATACCAGCCCATGCCTACCAATGAGGCAGCCAGGAACACGGCACCCAGTGAGGTGTGTGGGGGGGGGACCACAATGGCACCACTAACAGTCCTGGGATTTGAACCCATGACCTTCTGAACACAGGGGCAAATCCTTAACCACTAGGCCACCCGCTGGCCCTAATGAGGCTTATAGCCCATTAGTTTTCACTGAGAACACCTGGTTGACTGAATCGTCCCATGCTTGCATACAATGATCATTAAATAATATCAAATAGATTTAGAGATGCTGACTGCTCAATAAGCCGTTACTGTAGCTACTACAAAACTACAAAGGCGAACTTCCGACACCAATCATGTGTTATTGAATTGATTACATTTTGGGTTTGGGGAAATATGGATTTTTGTAGAACTATCGCTTTAAAGAGTGTGAACTAATTTTGTTTGTTCAGGGTGGATTTCTTCATTCCTGGGCTGGAGAAGGTGGGTGGTTTCTCTGTGTGCTCCAGTCCTGGTCTTCTGCGAACAAAAGGAATTATAGAACTTGCAGTCAAGTACACAGAACATCCACCTGCGCACTGGATACACACCAAGGTAAGTCAGTGGAGCGCATAGCCGTTGAGTGTTCATTTTCTCATGCAGTGTCAGTTCATGCTGTGCTCCTTTCTTTCTCCTCACCTCAGTGCACAGTGGACTCTCGTGTGGCAGTGAGAGTTGGAGGGGATTTCTATTTTGACCCCGTCCCATCTGATCCCCAGATGGACCTGCTGCTGGTGGCTGGTGGGGTTGGCATTAACCCCCTCTACTCCATCCTAATGCACACAGTGGACCTGCTCAGGCAGACAAATCAATACAAGCCAGAACACACACACCTTTGTTACAGTGCCAAGAACACCAGAGAACTTCTTTTCAAAGTAAGTGCTGTGTTGCCATGAATGCACCAGGGTAAAATTTTCACAAAAACCTCCTAAAACACAAGATGATTCTAATTACAAGCCATCATAACTCTACATTGCATGCACTCACTTATTTCAACATCTCTTGTTTTTCACATATGTTGTTTAAGTGAATTTTGGTGGACTGTGATCTTAGTGATCTTACAAATATTAAAAAGAAATGCTGCTTGATGCAAGAGCAAATTTCCAATCAACTTTGTTGAGAAAAGTCTGGAGAATGTTTGTTCACTTGCTGTTGTTCTGTGAGTTTCATTTAGCTAAACAGCAGACAAAACGTATAGCCACTAAGTAACCTTTAACTGCCCCCAACTGTTCAGCAAGTCTGAGACAGCTGTTTTTAGCTAAGGCTGGGTAATATACAAAATAAAAAAAACTGCTATTTTTAAATCAGCATCTCTGCCAATATGACATCCATTCCATGTTAGTGCCGGTTAAATTCCTACATAAACACCTCACTCTGCTTTATGAGGTACTGATTAGCGATAAACTGAATAAAATCTTATTTAATGAAGAAACGTATAAAAACACTGCTGTAATCAACACACTCCTCTCGCAATTGTGACCAGTTGGATGGCAAAACACTACTAGAAGTATGTCAAAGGTAATTATTGCCATTTTGTTTGAGTGAACAGGATCTTTTTCTTTGAATTATTCAACACTGAAACATCATTTCTTTTATTTTGATGATTTAATGAACAAGATTTTTATTTGGCTATTAGGAGAAATATTGTCAGCAGTTCTTAAACTGAGGCAAAGCTGTTCAAAAGAGAACATAACATACATTATGAAAATCTCAACATTTTCATCTCCACTGACCAAATATGTGCACTTTGTGATTTACAGTTACAGTAGTTCATCTCTTTATCTGTAGCATTTGTTTACCCCATCCATCATTATTCAGCACCACCCAAATAATACCTGCTCCCTGGTGGTCCTGTGGGGGTCGGGACCATTGATTAATGGGATTAATGGGGTTAGCAAGAGATACAGATGAACTACATACTGTAACTGTAAACTACAAAATGGGCAATGATTATAAATACAAGTTAGGTACAGGTAATAAGTAGCTCATTGGTGTATTTTGTCATGCTGCATACCCACATTTTTATACAAGTTGAAAAGTACAGTGTGCAACTAAATAATAGTAGCAAACTTTTTTTTGGCACACTCCCTTTTCGTGAATGTATTTAAAACATTTCAGATAAGTGAGTACAGTAAATCGCCAATAGAAATACATAACACTATACATAATACTATTCATTTTATAACCATTTTGTTGTTTAGAGTCGACTGAACAATGCACTACATTATTCATCTGGTCCTTAAAAGTAATTGTAATGTCATGTTCACATGAATAATTAAAAACTTCACGTTGTTTTTCCTCCCTCAGCACATCATCATTGGTGTTATGCGTGAATTTCCAGACAAGCTGTCCTGCAGCTTTCATGTGACTCGGCAGGGCTTCGAAACCGAGCAGGACCTACAGCCCTACACAACCAGTGAGCCACACACAACTGCGGTATCCATTTGTCAGTTGTGTAATTTATTACATTTTAACACAGGATGTCTTTTGGTTATAGGTGGAAGGATATCAGAGGAGGCGCTTAGGAATCACATACACCCCGGACGCACGCTGTGTTATCTGTGCGGGCCGCCGCCCATGATTGAGAGCGTATGTGCACAATTGGAAAACCTCGGCCTTTCCAGGGACAGAATCCTTTTTGAGAAGTGGTGGTAACTTTGAGCTCCCATTGCTACGGCCCTTGTAGTACCTTGATGATAAAAGACTGGTGGACCAGTTTTATTTAAAACGCACAATTACATATGTGTTTTTTTTTTTCTGTGCAGCTTATTTATTCAGCATGCCAATCTGTGCTGTTGAGTACAGGCAGGGCTGCCCAAACCTGGGTCCTCCTAAAATAAGTAGTTCCAACCCAAATTAATACACCTACCTCCATGTGGACAAGGTCCTGTGTATTAGCTTAGGGCTGGAATTAAAATCAGAAGCATGAATAGATCTCCAGGAACAGGGTTGGGCATGTCTGAGCTAAGGATATTATAGTTAAAACATGAAAATCATATGTCTTTTTTGTTAACACTGCAAACCGCATTTTGTTTTAGTACACTGTCAGTTTAGCATCAGTGATGGGAAGATATCTCTGCACAGGAGGAAGTGTATGTACTTTTAATTTATTTAAAGCTGCTTAGATCAGTTTTTAGAGAATATTCAAATGGCAATGTGCTTATTTTAAACTGTATGAGGTGTAAGGTGTTTTGATCACTTTCAAGTAGGTCTCTGTATTGTGTACCAGTGGGACAGAAAACAGACTGTAGATTGCAGATTCTAGAGAAGTGGTTACCAACCCTCCTCTTGCCTACGAACCATCCTGCATTCTTTCGCTCCATCCCTAATCAACCCCACCTGATCCAGCTAATTACTGCCCTCAGAAGTCCTTGATTAGCTGAGTGAGGTGTGTTACGTGGATTAGAACTGAAACAGGCAGGAAGGTTGAGCTCCAGGAGGAGGAATGTGAGTCATTAGCAGAACACTGATGAGAATTGGTTTTGGAATGAGAGGAGGAGGAGCACCAGCTCTTGCTGTAAAACACCTAGTTGGAAAATAAAACTTGTACTTTGTCAGTTTTGAGAATGAATTTCCAGTATCACACACCGATCAAATGAGTACTTGGCTGCATTTTAATTTCAATGTAGGCTTGTTCAAGTTCCAACCGCCAGATGGCTGCCACTTTATATAAGGAATAACGTTCAAACCACCTGCCTGAAATTCTGTAGGTCCCCCTTGTGTTGCCAGAACTGTTCCAACTCGCTGAGACATGGACTCCACAAGAACTCAGAAGTTGTACAGTCAAATCCTTTAAGAGATGAGGTAGGGCTTTCGGGGATCAGATTAGTTTGTCCATCACATCTCACAGAGGTGTGGTCGGATTGAGATCTGGGAAATGTGTAGGGAAAATCAACACCTTGAACCCTTAGTTAGGTTCCTCAAATCATTCCTGAACAATGTTTGCAGTGGACTTTAGAGAACGTTGTTGGCATGAAGGGATGCACTTGCTCTGCAACAATGGTCAAGTAGATGGTACAGCTTAAAGTAAATATTTAATAAATGCCAAGACGCAACATTTCCAAGCAGAACGCTGCCCAGAGCATCACACTGCTTCTACTGGTGTGCCTGCTACCCAGAATGCATCCTGGTGCCATCTCATCCCCAGGTCAGGGACACACAAGGAATCGACCATCCTCATGCTAAAAGAAGAACCAGACAGGCCAGTAGCTCTCCACATGTATCAGTGAGACTTTCCACTTCAAGAACTGACTCTTCACTTGCCCTCCTCCTGACAAGTACCCGTGTAATAAGAATGTTATTTTCCTTACTTGTCAGTGGGTTTTCATGTTGTGGCTGATGGCGTGTGTGTGTATAATCTATATTTTTAAGATTTTAATATAAGTATGTTTGAGAAGACATTTGATTTCAAATAGAATATTTTAATTTGTACATTCATCATGTAATTTTCACACAGGACAGCTTAGAGTTTCAAATGAATTCAATAATTTCACTGGGGTAAAATTAAAATCAAAATTCAACGGTACCCCCATAGTCATCTTTACAAATACATTTCCTCTGTACAGGTTAATAACTAATATTTCAAACATCGATTCAAACACCACTTTGTAGACCCTTTGAACTTGCACATACACAAGAGGATTTTAACATCTGAAGGAATTGGGTAAAATGCTAAAAGCAATAACCTCTTTGTTTTTGCTGCACGTATCCTATGCAAAAAGGAATGGTCTTAGTACTGTAGCTAGGGCACTGAGAGTGGTGGTTACAGTATTTTGCCGTTTTGTTAGATTTACCTATGAACAGTTTAATAGAAATGACCAGTGTGTGGGTGCACTTTGCAAATTTTAGCCCATAATAATTTAATGGCAAAGGACTACTGCAGGATCTAGAGAGACATTATTTTATCAGGGGTGTCTAAACCTGTCCAGTAAGGGCCAATGTGTGTGCAGGTTTTCGTTCTGACCAAGAAGAAGCCACACCTGAGTAACTGAAAACCAAGACCAACTGATTACAGAGGTGGAGTCGGGTATGAAATTGGAATGAAAACCTGTTGAAAGGTTTGGGCACCACTGATTTAGGTGGTGGGACAATGTGCAAAACACTATGGTTGGAGTTTAAGGCAGGGTAGCTCATACACCTACCTCAGTGCAGCGTACATGTACACAACTGTAATGAAGTAAATGCTGGGCTCAGCACACGCCAGAGAACAAGGCTCTCTCCGGGACCAGCGGACGCACTTCCTCCTCCTGCAAACCACAGGTGACTCCACCTTTCTCATCCCGAGTGGTGCTCACACTGATGACCTCCACCTTTTCTTCTTGATCTGTATCTCTGTTCTGAACAACTTCCAAAGTCCCTGCATGGTCACCATTCCTTTTTGGGCTCTCATCCACACCTTGACTTTTTTCCATGTCTTCATCATTCATCAAGCTCTCTCTTTCCATCATTCCCTCCCTTTCCTTCTCCATCGTCGCCACAGGAAAGACACTGCTCAGCACTTCCCGCCCCACTGTCTCTTTACTATTTAAGCTCCTCTTGTTGCGACCTTTGAGGTGAAGTCTCTGCAAAACACACACACAGCAATTAAAGGCTTGTCTTCTTTTGAGCTTCTCAAACAAAGTGCCAGTAGCATTTCTGTTTTACACATTTGTCATGGACAGCTCCTTTCTAATTTTAGCAGCCTCTTTATCTGTGGCCAGAAATAAACTGTGTAATTGTGTCTACTGGAGAGGCTCAGCACTCAAAAATGTGGAATACATCCTGATATTTTAAACTGCACTTTATTGTAGCACTGCTCAGTTTACTGCGAATATTGACATCACTGCGTACTTAAAATACAGTTTTGGTATACACCAATATATGTCGATATAAAAAAAAAAACAGCTTTATTTTCTTATACATAACCATAACAACTGAAATATATATAACTATTATATAAATATACACATGAAAATCACTGAAGGACACTGAACATTAACTACAAATACAAAGTAATACTTTAAATGCAGTTTTCTCCATGAAACCTTTTGTTTCTCAGCAATATCCCTCTAATCCAACCTGAGGAAGATGCAGAAACTACTTAAATATGTGTCCTGGCAGAGACAAACTGTAATGGTGTTTGTAACATTGATTCAGCGATTGCTTTTATGGTCCTATGCAGAGCCTAATGAGAATGCTCATGCTAGGGAGGTCTGGGCATAAGGCTGACCTTTCTGTATTTTACCTGACCTCTGATGACTTCAGCTGCAAGCTGTCTTGGTATTGGAGCTCATTTTTTTCTATGTGACAAAAAACTAACAATGATCTGGCCAGTGGTTAGACAGTACCACCCAGGAACCCAACAAGTAGCAGTTTTGGCTGCACACTAAAATTCTGGCTCTTTAGGACCAAAAGTATGTGGACATCCCTTCATATTAGTGGGGTCATCTAGTTCAGCCACAACCACTGCTAGCAGATGCATCAACATCAAGCCTGCAGTCTTGCACACACTGAAATGTGTTGTATTGGAGAAGAGAGTAAAATTACATGTCAGACTGGTGTTATATATGCATGCATGTCCAAAATTCTAAGACAACACTGAAAATCTTTTATACCTGGATTTTAACAACCGAATCTAAAACAAAGAACAGCTAAGCCATGTTTTCAAAAAGAGATTCTACACTATGCCATTATACCAATTTGAGCAGATTAACCATGTAAAGGATTTTGTGCCATTCATTTTGTGTCTCATCTCGTTTATTCAAGCACGTGTTCCGGTGACTAAAAGTGGATTTGATCTACTCATTAAAACCCTTTGGCACAAACGTGTGGAGTCCATATGCTATCTTTAAAACGAAAGGAAGAAATCCCAAAAAACCTGAAATTAATTTACATTTGACAAGGATTCTACTTTTCATCACTCAAGTTGTTTGTTGACAATATAATTTGTTTTGAACAATTCCAATTTTAATTGTTAACATTTCACCCAGGGTCTCAATGTCAATGCCATTGTATCTGTATTGTGTGTTTGGGATGTCTTATTTTCTTTTGCAGAAAAGACTTTTATTTACAAGACAGAAAAAAGCAAAAAAACAAACCCAAACTGTGTTTGTGTTACACACCGTGAAGTCTCTCCTCTTGCGGGAAAGCACAGGCCTCTGAAGGAAGAGGATCTGCTTTGTGGCTGAACTGCCATCACTAAGAAAAGCCCAAAATGTCAAACGTTAACTGGTTGTCGCTCTTGTTTCCACAAGTTGAAGAATACAGTCAGTAGGAGTACCTGTTTGTTTTGACTATGGGGGTTGGCAGCACACACATTAGTCTCCAGCCATATGGAGCTAAAGACTGAAGCAGAGGGATGTAGTCTGCTTTCACTGCAACTCCCTGTGTAGAGGAGGAAAAAAGTGGAAAAAAATCTCTTAGAACTCTTATTCTGGACAAGTTAACTAGTGCTAGTGTCATTACTAAGGTTCCCTCGAGTGAAAAAACGATACCACACACTGCTCTCTCACTAGTGGCAGCTTCACTTGGTGAATGGATAAAATGTAGAGAAAGTAGTTCACATTGTTCGTATTGTGTGCTGTTCTGCGTTTAAAGTAAAGTAAATCAGAGGCAGCTTTACTTTATTTAAAAGTCCAATATTGGTTTATAGATCAAAAGGGACTTACATCAATGACCGTCCACTGCTCAACCACAATGGCGTCATAGGTAGTGGCCGTCATTATGTCATCAGAAGCACACTGGAATATGAAAACGCTCTCTATGGTGGAGGATGATTCTGTGGGAAACAGAGCAGAAAAAAATTACACAGACTGTCAGAGGACATTATGTGGGTAGAATTCCAATTTTTTTGAGAATAAATTAAAGACAGGGAAAGCCCCAATCAAATTACAAAATGATAGAATAGCTTTATAACAGAATAAATTGAGTTAAATTATTATTATTTAATTATGTAAAGAATATAAAATCTTGACTAGACTTCAATGGAACCTCCATTCAAATTGAGAGCAATTAATAAAACTGCATCTTTTTCTCACAAAGCTTTAGGATTTTTTATACTGTTCTGTTTTACAGATTGTGTGAATGTGTTGTCATGCACTGGATACCGAGGAGCAAAGCAATGTCAAAAATATAAGCATGTTTTTAAAAACAAATCAAACATTTAATGGCCATATAATGCAGGCTTCCAACCATCAATGCAATGACATACAAATTAATGACTGTTCCAGCTAGCTAGCAAGCTAGCTTGATAGTTAGTATCAGTCAAGCTAGCTAGCTGGAACCAGTAATCGCCTGACACACTAATAATTTGCAGTCGCAGCTTCAGAGCATAAATATTAACTTCAATTCAGCTACATCTCCATTTAAAATATAGCTATACATTTTTGGTACTGTTGAGAACACAAAGAAAACGGTGAAATACTGTTGCACTCAGAGCAGGCGGTTTGAAGACAATCCGAGAACGATATTTATTTCTACTTGCTGCTGACTGGTTCCTGCAACACATCTCACATGAAGCCAACTCAGGAGTTTTTTCGTGTTTTTTTCTGTCCTGTATTTGTATTAGTGTTATTTAATTGCATTTATTATTGTATTTACCTGCTTATACCATAGAAAACGTGCATACCAAAACAAAAACACCCGTGCATGAATTACAGTGCAGTCTGTACAGGTGTAACAGCAAAATTTAACATTTTAGCACCGCAGTAACTCAATGTAAAATGTATAATATAATACAGGTTTACCTTTACATTTTTTTCAGGGTAAAGTATTAAGAGGAGTTTATAATTAAATTAAAGTATTTTGGGAGCACATTTACACACATTTTTCACCATACATTGGTGCTCTTGGAACATAACCCTTGCGATTCTAAGGGGTTTACTGCATGTGTGTGTGTGTGTGTACATACATATAGGACTGGAATGTGTGTATAGATCACTTCACATACTGCAGGGTACATGTTTTTTTTTTGTATATATACATATATATTACATTGCCATACCAAAATCATCCCCCAGGTGAAAGTAGCCATCAATGAGTTGGGCACCACTTCTGAAGTGCTGGGTCATATGATCTAGCCAGTGAGTGTCAACTGTAGTAATGAGTCCCGCCTCCTTGTGCACCTGCAGCGGAATTCTCAGAGAATAGAACCTCGGGGAGCCAGAGAGCACCACCGCGTGATTATACAAAGCAAACACCTGCACACCTGTTCAGCACAGAGAGACAGATTTTGGATCACACAGAGCATGTACACACGCCCCCAGAATTATCAGCTTGGTAAATACGAGCAGTAACACTCTAGTCAGTTCAATCTCACACTCAGTTCAATCTCACACTTAAAATCTTTCAGTAAGGCAAAAGCAACAAAGACCTCTTCTATTGAGAGGTACACCTTGAATTTATTGCCAATAGGGTGGATAGTTGCAACATTGTGTTCCAATACAACACTTTTTTAAGCTGTGTTAATGGTTTTATCCCCATGATTTTATTTTATTTCCGTTTTTTAATGAAATCTTTCAAATACGTAGCTTTCTCAGGGAAGAAGAATGTAGTGCACCTTGAACCCAAAGGTGTGTCATCGAATGTTTAAAGGCACCTTTTCACTGTTATGGAACAAAATGCACCTGTACGACAGTGAATGCATTCTAGGTCTGACTTTCTAGGTGTGGCATGCCATTTCTTTTAAAAAGAAAAGCACATTTGCAATGTTAACCTCAGTTACATTTTTCACATAGTTGGTGCCAGATCAACCTGATAAAGATATTTTCACTTGTTTGCTCATATTTGCCAAGTATGCCAAACATTCTGAATGGTATGGTTAAACACTGTGGAAAAAACAGAAGTCATAGTGACCATCAAAATGTCACAAACTGTGGCTCACGGTTGAGTGAGGGGGTCGTTCCGGGGCTCCTTCCAGGTTTGTCGGGATTCTTGACACGCTCTACGTTCTTTGACCCTGGACACTCGTTTGTTTTGTCTTTGTGTGCGTGTGTCTCTGCTTGCATTTGTTCTCCAATAAACTCAGTCTCTTGATGATCTGAATCTTGATGTTTAGCCGGAAATGTATTTTGGTGATTCTGGCATTGGCAGCTCTCTTGCTCCAGGGGTTGATGGGCCTTGCTTCCACAGTTCTGGCTCGGGGAGGCTTTGTTTTGCTTTTGGTGGTCCTTGGGGTGATCTTCATGTTTGCAGTAGTCGCTATCCTTGTCCTGGTGGTCCCTGGTTGGGCTGAGTGTTGGGGCTTGTGCGTGCTGGTGTATGGGGGAGGGGCTGGAGTGCAAGGAGGAGAGTTCGTCAGTGTCACCATGACCCAGAAAGCATGGCCCCCCACCAGGCTGCTGCAGGAAGCCCACAAAGAGGACCCCTGAATCAGCCAGGTCCTGCACCTGCAGGTGCCAAGATAAACAGGAGAAACTGAAAGAGTCTTCACAGGAGGTGTAAATAACACACAGTTCGCAAGTTAACATCTATTCAAAACAATTCACAACATTTACATTCATTTAAACTTCTTTAGGAAACAAGAAAATGTAGCATAAATCTCGAATTACATTATTTATTATGTTGGAGTTAAGCATTATTATCTCAAAAATACGAGATTAACTATTTACATAGTAGAAGCACATCAACCAGTTCAGGTCATCAAGCCTTCAGAAGCTTCAGAACAGGAGAATTCAGGCAAATTTGTTCGGAGCTAAAATAAAACTCTGCAGGAGGTACACCGGGACCGAAAGAAATACTGAGAGAATCTGTTATCTGGACATTATTGCTGTGGACAAAAGACTTTCGGTTCAATGTTAATAAAAAATATTACTGTCTGTCATGCTATCATATTCCTTCAAATTAAGTGCTGATACCCAACTTTTGGTGTGTTTCCAGCAATAACTCGAATTAAACATCAGCTGGCATTTGGCAAAAACTTTGACTAAGAAGCAATTCTACAGAAGTGCAAGAAAAGGGTAACCAAACCATTTAAATATTATCCTCCTGGTACACACTCATACAGACCATCAGATAGACACACACACACACCCACACGCGCCCACACACAACCATCAGTAAATGTCACATGGCTTAAACATCCTCATATGAAGCCACACACGTAGTCAAACATAGCTTATCTCTATATAAATGTCATTACCAGAATGGCAGAAAGGTCATAGAATAATGGTGGTCACAGGCAGAGAATGTGTGGTGTCAGTCATTTTCTATAGTCCCCTGTGCTTCATTATTTTATTTGCACTGTTCTCAGTTGCATGTAAGGCATAATGAACTGCCTCTTCCTGTGAGCTCAAAGAGAAAAGGAGCACCGGGTCAAAAAAGATGACAGAAACAAACCGACCCAACGCAGGGCTGACCTTTTTCACATAGCCCTGAATCACTTCCGAGTCCGGTGCCTGAAGTCCAGAGAAACACACGTCCGTCTCCAGACGAGGTCGCACGCATTTCAGCGCTCCGTTCTCTGAACAGCTGTGAAAGAGGCCAAACAATAACAAGTGTAAATAACGTTATAATGGCAATGAATGTTGATGAAATAATCATATTTACAGAAATAAATAAACAACAAGGCCGACAAAAACAAAACAAAAATAGCTTCCAGAGACACAGACGCAAAGAGCTGTGAAGCAAAAAGAACAGAGAATGCTCTTGATTTTGCTCTTTGCATTTTGATGACAATAAAGGTGACAAACCATGGACCTGTTTCAGGAAAGATCAAAAGAAATCTCATGTCTGTTGTTCTTTTTTACCCCCAGGATGAAATATTAAAGTTTTTGCTGCTTTCTCTCTCTGCAGAGAACAAAAATATATGTCATTTCTCTGCAGTGATTCAGTGCAAAATGATTTGCACAGGCCTTATTGTGCATTTTATTTTTTCCAACATGTTTCATCTTTCAAAATCCATAGAGGATTTATACCTTCACACAGAAAATCAAGAAAAATTTGATCATCTAATGTTTCTTCTGATATCGTGTATATTAGTAAGGAAAGTGGCAAGGGCTTTAGTGAAATTGAGTACTAATTAGAACTGCACATCAAATAGCAAGCTCTGTTTGTGACTTACTGAGGCTGGAGTCTTGCAAAGTGAAGATCTTTGGGCTGCAATGATCACTGCAATAAAACCATGCTAGCATGACAACCACTGTAGTAGTCACTACCATTAACCCACCCCCTATTAGAGCACAAGTCAAATACGCTTTGGGCGAGACATTGAAACCCTGATAGCATTTCCGCTGGTGGTGTAGTATGAGGACACTATGCGTGTGTGAGGGTCTGTACCTGGTTGTCTCTCTGATGAGCACGGCGCGGTGCAGCTGCCTCTGCAGGTTTGCTCTGGCAGGGCCGCACGAGTGAACGAATGGGTGAACGGCAGCCAGTATGAATCCCTGCTGATACAACTCACACACCTGCACAGGCAACTCTCGCACAGAGGAAAGACACAGCAACGAAGACACCGCCACCTCTGAGTGTGAGAGAGAGAGTGTGTGAGAGGGAGGTGAGAACATCCATAATGTGATTAAAAAGATTCATTTATTCATTGACACATTGCTTCTACCAGACCATCTTGAGAAAGAAATGTCTTAAAGAAACATCTCACTTCAGTCTCATTCCCACTGAGGCTCCACACTATTTACCAAATATAATCATGTCATGGTTTTACCCTGAAGCCAGGAATTCCATCGGTTATGCTGTTTTTCAAAATATAAAATTAAAAAATGCAATTTAAGTAATTCAGGGTGGTTTCATGTGCATTGTTTCTGTAGAGTATAATAATAAATTGGACTTTCTTTACATTGGTGGAGAAGAGCCACAGGTCACAATGTCTACATAATCTCTGAAATGACCAGTGTACCTTCATTTGTTTTTATGCATTATGTTCATCCGTTTGCTGTAACTACTATTGCCGTACAGGGACCAAAATCATCTTATATCATAAAACATTTCAGGCAGCATATTTACAACCATGTCAGGTACTCATCCTGCTGGGCGTTTGCTTTTATATTGATTAAACACTTCAGATATCTGGTTCCTGTAAGTGCTGTTGTGAACATTTCTGACTTGACATGTTCGTCTAGAACATTCCCTTTTAACTTAAGGATTTGAAGTGCGGTGCTCTTGGGAGCGAGACTGCTGTACCTGAAACACTTGTAACAGCATCACATACACACACCATGTCAGTAGTTGTGCAACGGATCCCTGTTGATCCGTGATCCGTACTGAACTCTCTCCTCGGTTCGGCACGCACAGGATCCGAAGATTCGAAAAAAAAAAAAAAAAAAAAGTTTCACTGTATGGTGCGCGTGTCAGTGTGTATCGGTCCAAGTGAAGGAGCAGAGGAGCTTGAGGAACCTCCAGCATCATGTAGATCTCCTGTATGGGAGCATTTTGACCTCCCCCTTAAATATTTTGATGGGAAAGGGTGGTGGATAAATGGTGGACAATACCACCACAGTGGACCTCGAGGGCAACGGAAAGTTACATGACCGGGACCGCTCATTACATAACAGTGAACTGGGAGATATGAAGACCTGTACTGCAGACACGCCCCCTTTGTGAGAGTCTCCCCAGAAAATGTAGAAAATTAAGTTATAGGTGCACGTCTGCTTTGTTTTCTTTCTTCTTTGTTGATGATGTGGATATAATGTGATGTGGTTTTTATTTAATTCTCCATGTTCAAAGTAAGAAGCATTGATACCTTAAATTGCATTTTAAGTTGTTTTTGATTGTGTCCACATCAAATAAATAATGATCCTGCCCTATATTGTAACTGAATTTGTTTTTATATAATTGAATGGAGTGAGTTTTGACTTTAATGTTTTTTTTTAATGTGCAATAATACTTAAATAAATGGCGAGTTAAATTTGACTTTTTTCGCTGATTCGAAAATTGATCTGATCCGTGACTTAAAACCGTGATCCGTTTTGAACCGTGAGTTTTTGACCCATTGCACCACGTCAGTGTCACTTCGGTATTGGGAATGGTGCAGAATCCAAATATTAAATATTACATGATCAAAGTCAGTCCCACAACAGGAAACTGACCAATAATATGAACCGACTAAAAGGTAGACAGATTATAAATGCATGAGAACAAAGGCTTGATACAGATCATTGCTCAGCTAAAATATTCAGTTGTTCTTTAGTTTACACCTTGACCAATTACACTTATACAGCCAAGAAATGTGGCAGTTACATTACATGTCCAAATGTATCCAGACACCTCTTCCAGTTAGTGAAATCTGATGCTTACTATTGTTGACAGGTATGTGAAATCGCAAAAGGTTACTGGGTGTCTAAACATTTTCATTATGTGCAGTTGTCCTAATGTGTGCAGTATCCGGTGATATTTTTCTAAATGGGTGCTGAATCATTACGTGCAATATCTTATGTGCAACATCACTTCTTACGTAAATCATACTTTTTAGTACTCACTATTAATACTGATCTATTTTTGTCAGTAGATTTCACTTAACTATGTTACTTATCCATATTATTTATACCCACCGTCTCTATGTATTTGAATATTGAGGTTAGGGTTCTACTTATTTTTATTTAGATTTAATTTAGACTTTCTATTTTATATAGCCTCTGTGTGTCTTTGCAGTTATTACATAAGCTATTTCCTCCAGGACCAATCACGTTGTTTAATTGTGATTCTGAAATCTCCATAGAAAGCAGTGTCCACAGAACGGCATGTTCAGGAGCAGCTGTGTGTTAGCCTAAGGTCACCATACCCAGTGCCAAGTGTCATATTAATGTCCATCTATTACTCCATATTAATGTCCATCTATTTGAATGAAATATCATTAAAGTCTCTGTTGGTCTAATGGTCTCATTACCATATTCAATAAAGTGGTTAGTGAGTGAAAGCTCAAGGCAGGTGCTTCTAGGCGGCTGGTGGCCTCATGGTTAGGGCGTTTGCCAAGCAATCTGGAAGTTATGGGTTTGATTCTGCTTGTGCAAGGTACTAATCCCACACACTGTTCCCAGTGTTCCTGGTTGCCTGTTGTTTTAATTGGTGAATCTGTGGTGTGTACATGTATGACATTACAAAGCCGAAGTTGAGGTCATGGCTCATGGTGGATGTGCAAATTCACATCTTGACACAAATAAATTCAGGTAACCGGTATGACCATACAGGGCAAGGCTAGTCACTATGGTAACCTCTTGGGAGTGAGCAGCATGAATGTGCAAGAAACACCGACAGAGTTTTTTCTTTCTCTACTCCCAGAGCATTAAGGGACTCAGAGTAGGTAGCAGAGCTATTATAACTGAAGCGTGAGCAATCAGTAGATTAGCAAAGTATACACAAGGTTAATCAACTGATAAGTCTGCTGAGAATTCCTGCATGTGTGTGTGTGTGCGCGCGCTGTGATTTGATCTCATCTGCATCTCTCTCTGGAGACACAGCTAATGTGCTCCCACAAGACAGAGAGGAGAAAGGGAGGAAGAGAGAGATAGAGAAGGAGTGTGAGTGAGAGGTGTGAACTGTTTCATTTTCAGTCCATCCTGCCAAATAACAAATCATCTAATCTGTTCACAAGCTCACACTCTGAGAGACACAAACACACACGCTTTCACCAACAGTTCCAAATGAACTTCCAAACAAGGAATGGAAGACGAGGTGAAGTACTTGGTACACATTTCAATCCAACCATACAGTCGTAAGCGGCCAAAAAATATGCTGCCTTCACACCAGGGGCGGATCAAGCTTTCCAAAAGTGGGGGGGCTCTGAGATAGGGATGCCAAGTTATAAATACAATTGAATCAATTTAATACAATATAATATGACAAAACTGGGGTGGGTGGGTGGAATCACATTTTAGAGAAAGTGGGGGTGTTGAATTTCCCATTAATTCCCAGATATGGTGTTTCACCTGGAAACAAGTCACTGCACAGAATGAAAATGTGGTTTGATTTCTAGCTGTTGACTTTAAATTCAAGTCCAGAATAATAGTAAACTAGGTTTAAATGTCAATATGACAGGAAAAACTACTTAATTCTAGAATCTTTAAGCATTTTATTATGAAAAGGCTTAGCAACAATATTCCTAAACTTCCCAAAGAACTGGAACATGAGGCAATGGAAGAAGGTGGTCTGGTCCAATGAAACAATGTTATTTCTATCATGCACACGACTGGATTTGTGTGTTGCTTACCTGATGAAGACATGACATCAAGATGCAATGGCACATCAGACAAGGCAGTGTGATGCTCTGTGATGTTCTGCCTTGGGTCTTTTCATCTGGATGTTACTTCAATAAATACCACCTACCTAAAGACCAAGTACACCAATACATGGCAACGGTATTCACCAGGGACAGTGGACTCTTTCAGACAGGATAATACACCCTGTCACATTGCAACAACTGCTTGGGAAAGGTTAGAGGAACATGACAAATTTCATAGTGTCGACTTGGCGTCCAAATCCCTCAGATCTCAATCTGAAACAGAATTTGTGGAATGTGTTGGACAAACTAGTCATGGCAGCTGCACACGTCACTTACAGAACTTTAAGGATGTACTGCTAATGTCTTGATCCACAGCACACCTTCAGAGGTCTTGTGATGTCTATGCCTTTGGTGAAACAAGGATGACTCATACAACATTAGGCAGGTGGGTTTTAAAGTAAAGGCTGAACCATGGATATGCAAAGGGAGAAATGCCGTGCATAAGTTCTAAGCTTGGACTCTGATCGCCTTATTTCTCAAACCCAGCCATTGACCCTCTTCACTGATTAATGTACTCAACTTTAATAACTGTGGTTTTATATTTAATTCTCAACATAGTTATATACAATACTACTATTCACTTTTTATTCAAATATATTTTTGCCATATTCAAACTGAAAAGTAATTTACCTCTATTCCACTTTTAAAACAGCAACAAGCATTTCCCTTCACTTTCGTGATTTGTATGATTGTGTTTGCGAAATCGGAAAAAGTTTAGAATTTGATATGTCACTCCAACATGATAACATCACTCTAAAATTCACCAAACAACCAGAGTTGCAGTGCCTTAACCTGAAAGCTTTTCTCAACCACAGAGAGTGGGCACAGAGCAGAAGTCACATTTCTAAAACCCGGAATATCTATTTATGCTCAGATACTGTAGGAACACAACTGTTTAGCCACATGCTCAATTAAAACACATAAAAATGATATACCACTACCTTAAGGAAAAAAGCCTCTCTGTAATTGGCAAGCAGTGCTAAAAACTGTCTTCTGAGACTTTATAATCTTAATTAAAGCCCATTAAGTTAGCCATACATTGGAGAGGAATGCCAAGTGAGCTACTAACATATTCTGAACAGACCCTAGGGCCCTTTTGTAGTGGGCGTATGCACATTCAAGAAAGATTCTTCCATAGTGCAATGCTCAACAGCAAACATTTGCCATATGAGCCACATCCAACACCCTACTGTAATGTAAACCCTCATACTCTACTGTAGCTTGAGATGTCAAGTGACACTTCATCAAAAAGGTGTTTAGTGAACGCCTCGCTATTTCTGGTTCTGTCACAGACGCTCTGCAAAGTCAATCAGCATGATTCTATTCCAGAGGAGGGCACTGGGTGGTTGTGTGGAATACAACCACCACTGAGTGGATGTGGTAACCCTGCAGAGAAAACCCCAACATGGGACAACATATAAAACCCACTAATTACATATTTGTAATAACATCCAACAGAAGGTTGAGTAAAAAGTATTTACCCACATGTGCTTTACAAGAATTACAATTCCTGAATTCTTAATGGTTGCTAAAGACATAATCTCATATAATCTCTCTCTCTATTTATATACACACATACATCTATATATTTTCACTATGTACATGTAAACAAATATATATGTTATCTATACATATTTGCATACACACAAATGTCTATATATTTTTTTGTATTTGTTAGTATTTATTAGTATTTATTTTATCTTGTTTTGTTGTATAGCTTTTAATCTTTTTTTTGCTGCTCTATCTTCTGTCCACTTTCTGCCGTATCAACACAAGTTTCTCACTTGTGGGACAAATAAAAGTTTATATCTTATCTTATGTATATGTTTTTTATTGGACTATGAACTTCGTTATATTGTGGTCTGTGTGTTTCTTCTTGTGGGGTTAGTAGAGTGTATATGTAGTTTACAAATCTAGCTTTATTTTTGGAAATCTTTCTTAAGTGATGCATTCAAATGAAAGTATTTCTTATTAAAGCTTTGTACACTTTCAAAAGCTAAATAAATGAGCTTTCCTTAAGTGGTCGATACTATACAGGTCTCAACATGATAAAATAGTGTTTCATACTAAAGAAGCAGTCTCCTAGACTGATCAATTGACTTGAAGGCCAGGAAAGTTTTTTGTTGAACCATCACTGTAAATATTTATGTAAACTAAATAAATGCTCAGATAAAATGTCGCAAGACTTTGAAGAGCGGCATAACACATATGTTGTGTTTGTGTTATTTCTGGAAATATCTTGTTGCTTGTCATTATAGCACTTTAGACGGATTAAAGTGTATCAAATTATGTAAACTTGTCATCCCAGCAAAGGGCCATAACCATAACAGCAAATGTATCAGAGAAGAGAAGCATCATCATCATCAGACTTTGGTCCCAGAAGACTGAGGTCACACTCCTCTCAATATTGATAGGACATTAATATTTAAGTTGTGTTTACGACTCGCAAACGGGAGATTTTGTCGTCTTACGCCCATGCGGTTGTGGTGTTTGTGTGCAGGCACTTAATCTATTTTTCATTTGTGTGTAATACCCTGCCAGTGAGTGGAATTTTATTATTGATGGAAACAAAATTAAATTAAAGTGAGATTTTGACCGTGAATCCGGCTCAATGTCATTCAGACGAGAGGTGATTCAAACTATGAAGGAATTTGGAGGGTTTTTACATACAAATGACCTGCCTGTCTGACTACTGATAAGCACTTAAAACAGGGTGTGTGCTTTAAGTGCATCAATTTTACACATTTTGGAAAAAGAATGTCCTGGCTTTGTGAGAAAACCAGAAAAACATAACCCCAGTGTTATGATCAACAAAATAGTCATAAACAAACACGTCTATTCAAGTTCCAAAACTGAAATGTTTTAGAGAGATTTCGATTACAGGTCAGGTTTAATGATGGGCAATGATAATTCTCATAACAGACTTCGAAATGGGCAACAACATTTTTCTAAACTATTCTTGGCAGCGCTGTTTCCCAAAACAGTCTAAGCTATGTTGTATATTAAACATATTTAAAAAGTCATTTAGCAACCCAAATTATGCTCGTGATTCTGCTTTCCTTCTCTTCGCCTGTTCTTTTGCACTTTTTTCCTCCTTTCCTTTGAAATGAATACAAGCCACTTACTGACTTTTTCAAGACACCATTCTCTCTCAAACAAAAGCAGTGTTAATATATTTAGAAACATAAGCCCTGAGGGAATACACACACACACACATCAATTCTCTCTCCCTCTCTCTCTCTAGCACTCTCATCGTATCTTCACATGAAGACTAATCTCAGCAGCTCCTTCGACTGCTCACAACCTGCAGTTCTAGAAGCACCATCAACATACTTTTGATGTTGAGGACAATCAGGTCCATAATTATTTGGACATAGACAAAGTTATTGTTTTAGCTGTCTACCACAACATATGTATCAGAGCTTGAATGCAGACGTTCTGATTTAACTTGGGGGCATTTACATCCAAACTGGATTAACTGTGGAGAAACGACGTCCTTTTGGGGTGTAAAAGGTTACAAATGATTTTGCAGTCAATGAATGAATGAATGAACATGGGGTTTCTTCCTCAAGGATGATCTTCCAGGTCTTTACTGTCTTCGGGTCCTGCTTGTTAAGGTTTTGTCTCCAGAAATTGAAATGCGTGGTTGATACAGTCTAGCTATTTGGTAGGATTGATGGAGAAAAAAAAAAACAGAGGCAGAAATATTTAGATCCCAACAAAAACTGCCACACAAAGGATCAAAATACCTACGGGATAATTAGATCACAGATGCTTAATTCTGCTGGATAGGATTCCATGACAAACACTGCACGGGAAAAAAAAGCAACACAAAGGCTCAATATACCTCAGGGCATGCATCACCGAAACTTAATTCTGCTGGAAGAGATTACATGACAAGATCTGCACTCAACAAAACAAGTGCAACCTACCACTCTCACACAAAATTCATATGAAAGTAAAAATTTAGATATTTCAACAGTCGTGCCCAATTTTCATAAAGTTGAAGATTTCTGCCAATGTTTTAGAACACTTCCGCAACTTGGCAACAGTTGCTATGAAAGAACACATTTGTTGGCAGAGCTTTGACATGTCAGCTCGCCATGAAGTGTGTGTGTGTGGAATAAAAAACAAACCAAACACCCCCCCCCCCCCCCCCAAAATTCTATCAGTCCAGGAATAGATGTGTGTGAAACAGCTACATCATGTGACCATGGAGCTATTGCTTTATAATAGGAGAAGCAAATATTTAATTAAATTGTAAATTGCTCAGAGAAAAATAATAAGCTAAGCGTCACACACCTACTATTGAAGCCAAACATAATACACTGGTGTTTTGCTGGAAAGGATGCAAAAACTCATGGATAGTTCAATACAGTACAAAATCCCATCCAGCTTGTGAAACAAGGAATTGGTTTGGGGAACTTCAGATGACAAGCGAATCAGATGGTGGGGTCTGATTCCACATTATTTCTTCTTATTACATCAGTCTTTAAATCAGTAAAGACCTTATGAGATGTACATCTGTGGAATGTATTTACTTGTCTTTTTACTAGAAAGACATTTTCGGGCAGCAATTACATGGCAGGTCATACAATGCAAGGGTATACATTCTTCAAAAACTAGTCTTGTCCAAGTCCCAGGGAATATGAGCCACTTTCTTATCTTTGCCTTGTGTTCAAGATGAGAGTGTTTGCTCTTTGAGGCTTTTTGCAATGGTTATTACATCATAACAAACCATTTACTCATTTCATCTGTCATTGCCACGACATTGGCAAGTCATTTGTCATGGTGTATTACAAGCTCAGTGTCAATCACATGGTTTACCAAGACATTAGACAAGGAAACTAACATTTATGATCTGAATCTAATTACTGTTTTTTAAAATACACAAACCAAACACCGGCACTGCTCTGGACCCAACATGAAAATGCCAATATTGTAGTCAGTTTGCAATATAGTGTACATGTGTTATACGTGAAATATAAAAGACTGAATCAAAGATAAACATGATTAAAGAAGCCTTGGAAAAGGTCTGCTTTAGTAGAGCTACAACAATATCCTTTTCATGTACTTTTCAGTGATCAGAACCAGTAATGCTTACCAAGCACTGTAAATGCTTGAACCCCTCATGACTGGTTGGAGCAGATTTAGAGAATTTATTGCAGCTTTCTGATTGTCATAATATCCAACGTACTCTGTAGCCACAATACAAGTCAAATGAAGGCAGAAAGTAAATTTGTACCTTCTTTTCCTAACAGAAAGTCCAGAAAGTGGTACGTGTAGGACACTCCGGTGTGTGTCTCCACCTGGGCTTTCCTGAGGGTCGAAAAGATCTTCCCTGGCGCTTCATCTGAACCACGTGGCTTAGGCAGCCTACAGCCCATTATCTACACACTTGAACTTATACACACACGCACACACACACACACACACACAGACAGTCAAAGGGAAAGAAAGACAGAGATGAATGAATATGTAAAATTTGCTCAAAATATTCATTTATTCATTGACACATTGATGAACTGATTGTCTTGGCAGTACAATTACTAATTGTCATGCTAACTAAGTTTGATTGACATTCAAATTGAAACCGAACATAAATATGCAGAACAGAAGGGCATGAGCACACCCAAATGAGTTCAGACACTTGCTCTCATCTGCGCATGCATAATATGGCAAAGTGGATTTTCTGGAACGTAATCTCACCCCTACTCCCAACACAAACACGCTTAAGCCGCACAGTACCCCAGCAGCAAACCCCTTCTCCAGCCAACACACACAGACACACACACACACACACAGACACACACACAGACACACACACACACGTCTCTGGTTCCCAGCATTAGCTATCAGATAAAAGTAGACACAGGAAATCATATTTGATCAGTGAGGCCAGATCCAATTATGGAGGAGAATTGAGTGTGAGGCTGGTGAATTAGCATGTGGCTAATTCTAATGACTGTTACATCCCCACCATGAAGCCACGGCAAACATCAACCCAAATGCAAGGTGACAGCAGTGCCGCCGCTGCACTAACAGGGTCCAGCAAAACGATGGCTAGTTGGCTGCATTAGCTTGCGATGGTCTGATGAGGCAGAACAGGTAAAACAGATACCAAGGAGGACATGATCAAGAAAGAGACAAGACATGACTATATATCTCAGCATCACCCCACCAGGTCAGAAAGATTAAGTAAGGACATTTCATGCTCAAAACCTGCAAGAATATCATGATAACTTTACTGGAACAGACCTGCTAATACATTCTATGAAACAGGTGATGTTCACAGCATGAATGGCAAATAGCTCCTTCATTTCATTCTCTGCAGTCCCCCAAACAGAAACTAACCAATTTCTAAAGCCATGAAGGTGGGTATAATTTAACCCCAAGCATTTACACCCAAGTGTCTAACTTGTCTGACCCTGTAATCTGAAGCTCCATCTTCTTTCTCCAACAGGAATGGATTTTTTCTTTTTCAGTTTTACCGAGCCTTCAAGCTTGTAAATCTGACCATTTGATTTCAAATGTATTTAATCCCTCCATCATCCCTTACTAATCTGTTCATTTTGACACTTTGGTTTCCAAAATAGATCCTTAAAACACGCTTCACACACACACACACACACACACACACACACACACACACACACACACACACACACACACACACACACACACAC
>JBBMFX010000134.1:5221121-5231601 GCA_037832545.1 Rhabdalestes septentrionalis | reverse complement strand
TCTGCTGAGGAAACATAGTCACCTACATATTGGATGCCCTGGGGGTAAGCAAATAAACATCAAATTTTAATTTTTGATTGAACTGTCCCTTTAATTACACTACCACAAGTCATATGCACACATGTGGGTTTGCAAATGAGAAAATGCCAATTGCTCAAAGCACATTGCACACAACCCACAAGTTTGGAGGATGAAGAATAATAATTCTCTGGAGCTGTTTTTATGTGGTTTGGGTTTCCATGTAAAGGACATTCTAATACTAATGCACAACAGTAAAACCTCTGACAAGTGAAAGTAAACAATGATTAGCTTACTACAATGGCACCTGTCAACTGCTGGAATACATTACATAGTATGTTACTTTAAGTGGAAGCAGAAAAACGAGCACGTGTAAGGATGTGTGTAACTTGTGCCAAATTGTGACAAGGTCAGAGCATCTTCGGTTCTGTAGGGCAAGTGGTTAGTACCTAACAAAATTGGTCCAAGAATGGACAACCGATGAAACAGCTACAGGATCATGGATGCCTATTGCCCATTTGTTTAACCCCAAAATATTACTCAATATTACTCAACATCTGCAGCTAGTTAAAATGTACAATTTCTGTTCTTTTTCATGAATTCCAGAAATTCTGCAAACGTATACAATTTCTTACACCTACCACAAGAACTACCATACAACAGCACGAATTAAAAAACAACGCTGGTTTAAAGCTTTTTTAAGGTCTTTATTTTCCCTCCATCTCCATCGCACTCCGTTTTGTTTTTACTAAGTTAGCTGCATTTGGATAAGCACCAGAGTTTGAAGGAGTAAACATGCCCCTCTGAAATCATGGCTAAGAGGGATGTGCTGGATTGGTGGAAAGGTTGCAGCAGTGATTGAAGTTCACTTGAACTGTCTTCTCAATTGCTAAGTCTCAATTGCATGCTCCTACCACCATGATACTATTGGCAACGGCAAGGGAGCACAATCGGATGACATACTGCATCTTATAAGCCTAGCCCACATATTTCTGACCAAGTAGTGCAAATAAAGAACAATCTTTTGCTGTATTACAGGGAGCAGCTTTAAACAGGGTTTTCACTCTCAAGTTAAAATACAAAAATGAAAGCTGACAACCATGATAAAACATGAAAAAAGCTTTCAAGAAAGATCGAGATTCTTACCAGAAAGAGGCCTAAAACAGCGAGGGATTATAGAAGAGTCAGCAAAGTCTGGACCCCACAGTCCACATAGTTCTGAAACACATATATAAAAATTGATAAATCTGCACATGTATAATCTTTTCTATTTTAGCTCACACTGTTCTGCACATTACACTTTAATAACCAGGGCCTTAGTTTAAATTCACAGCTTAACCCAGCACTGCCCTCTTATGGTTAAAGATAGCACCAACCACACGACAATTTCTCTCTATAAATTTTCTCATGTGAAGTTTTGGTGAATGCAAAAGATGTTAAGAAATTTGATGAGCCAATGCAGAGTTCACTAATCAGGTTAGGAGCTCTCCCCCTCAACAACTGAAAAGTTACTCATGCCGCATTGAAAAGAGAGGATCACAAAACTCTGCATAAAATAAGGTCTCACATAATTCCTCATATTCCTACCCCTGTTTTAAATATGATGTTGGAAAAGGAAGCAAGAAACAAACCTGATTTATAAGCCTGGTCCTCTGGTCTCCACACCACTGTGGTATAGGGTACTAGCATGCGCAAACAAAATAATCAACTTTTGACTGATTCTTACAAAGCATTAGTAAATGAAATGACTGCCTTTCCCAAAGTATCATCCATTACTAACAGAGTGCTTATGATGCTATACTATTTAAGATTTAATTAAGAATATAGAGGTCTTAAAAGCTTGTTTAAAATGTTCTTATACTTGCAAACATTCTGACTACTGGCCCTCATCTGACCACTTCGAAGCTTAAGAAAAATGTGCTTATGCAAGATACTTAGAGATTTCTATACATGTACTGTTCCCCGAGGGTGATTTTACGTACCGGGTAGGAGTAGGCTGATTGTGTATAGTTCATAGGCACCTGAGGGATCACTACTCCTGGAAAGCCAGGGTAAGAATATGGCTGGAAAGAGAGGAGAAGACATCAATTGACAGAGTTTGCTCTCTATTCCGACTCTCTTTTCACTCTTTACCAAACTCTGCATGGCACATTGCTACTTACATTTACATTACATTACTCTCAGTTCTGACATTCCATTTAGCCTAATTACTAAATGAGGACATCTAATCTGACTACGTTGGGAGAAGGATGCTGAGGATGGAGCTGCAGGGAAGAGGAGAAGAGGAAGGCCTAGTAGGAGATGTATGGATGTTGTGAGGGAGGACATGCACGCAGTTGGTGAGAGAGAGGAAGATGCAGAGAATAGAAGGAGATGGAGATGGTTGATCCACTGTGGTGACCCCTAATCAGAAGCAGCCGAAAGTAGAAGACTAGAGGAGGACATCTGACAAGTTTGAACAGACAAAAACAACCAGTATTGCCAAATTTACAATCCGCATACACTGTGGTCAATTTTCTTTCAGTACTGACAATACCCACATTACACTCAGAAAAGCATAGCAACCATTTATCACACATTATTTATAACTATTGTTCTCCTGCTTTCCATTTTCCTATTTCTACCATCCTTGCATATTATTTTTACGTCCGGGGTTTAGAGTGATTAGATATTTGAATTTAGTGACCTCTAAGAAGGCATGAATGAGAATATATTCACAACAGAATTAAAAGTGGATAAACTGCAAACAACTGTCAAGCATTAAAATACAAGCCAACCAAATTCGTATTCAATTAAAAAGTCACTAGGACAGATTAAAATGTTAAATGTGATCTGGCATAAAAAAAAACAAACAAAAAAAACGATTACACTATATTAATCATTCAAAATTACACTTCAATTAAAATTAAATATTAAACAGAGAATTACCTGTAGATACTGACCACCACCACCACCAAGCACAGGTGAGGGTGGGGCCATGCTGGGTGGGCAGCAGTTACAATATACGTAAGGAGAGGGGCTCATCCAGTGAGATGGACCAATCAGAGGGGACTGGACAGAACCTTGAATTTTGAAAACACATCAATGGAGTAAAATATAATGAATGCTTGTACCACACTAACTAAACCTGTACATCAAACTGATCACATTGTCGTTACTTTTTTTGCTTAGAACTACAGTGAAACTTCTCAGCACATCCAGCATCTATTAGTACAGGAAATATGTCTGATGTACTCATTGTTTAAAAATAAAATTATTACTTTAATGTCAATTTGATGTCTTAAAGACAAGGTTCTGACACTATATAATAATTATTCAAATTCCCCCAGGAAGAAACAGAAGACAGACAGTGGAACACAGGCAGCATGTCAACATGCGGAAAAAAGACACACTTGAGTCTATAAGGTTGGCTAATGAATGAGAAATCAAATTCACCCCAGTTTATTTACATTTTTACTAAGATAAACGTACTGCAATTTTATCAAGCATGCACTTTTTCAGTGTCTTTGAAGTGTATATTTTCCCTTTTGGTGATACGTGTTGGTAGTTTTCATAGGAAGTTACTGTTTTTGTAAGAGTCGCTAACCACATGTTCTCTAGCAGAGTCTTGAGTTGGGTGTGATTATTCGTACACATTTAACCCTCTGAGCGTCTTCTGGCAATTTTTGGCCACTTCACTCTTTTGTTTACCATTTTAGCTGTGTTATTGCAAATGGAATTAAACTTCAAGGGTCTGGAGTTATTTTAGATCTTTAAATTTTTAACTTCAACTCAGTAAAAAATATATTAAAATAAATAAATAATAAACTCCATACATCAAATATTAAGTCCTTGCGGCCACTTTTGGCCAATTGAAACCCATTAAAACTACGCTTTTTAATTCCTTGGTATTTACACTTTTAAATCATACAATTTGGATTAAAATGCTTTCATTCTTAACTCAACACTTGAAAAATGTAGTTTTTAGTGTTTTCTACCAGATGATGATGACATTTATCCATTTTTGAGCAAGCGAGAAATTTTATATAATATTCTTAGTATCCAATAGCGGAGTATGATGTCTTACAGCACTCCAATGGAAGAAATGACACAGGTGTGACCTCAAGGATGACAGATAATGGTTTGTGTGAAAAAAATTGTGCCCGTGTGAAATTGCAGCACATATATCTAAGATTTGCAAGATAGAGTGAAATAAAATGATCAAACCTCCAAAGTACAACGAATTTCTTTTGTCAGGCTATTGAGCTTTGAGTTTCCCAGGCAAACCGCTTTGATGCACATTCAAAAAGCAGCTCTAGCTTCGTACTTTTCATAAACAAAATGCAAAACCCTAATATCTACTTTCCAAAAAAAAAAAGAAATCACAGGGCACCAACAACAAACTCCGGCATGGTTTGTAAATCTGTCCTATAGTTTATGCATGTGCAGTCAGTCTAATTTGAATGAATTTTTGCTTTTCATGACAAGGACTGATGATAATTTAAGAAAGCTGAGATATATGGGCTAATCCAAACTTGCTGATGGAGGCTGTCTGGTTGGAACTACATTCAAATGCCAATTACAAGGTCTAGAAAAATCGCATGAAACAAGTCTCCTACTCCCTAATTTTTATCACTGTGATGAACCACTATTTTCAGTGTAAGCGTACACAGATCTGGTGTTGCTTGCACCAAGTTGGAGTTTTGTGTTTCTCACACCTCATGTGGGACCCAAATATTTATATTCCCATTGAGCCACACTTTAAAGACTTACTTGTACAAAACAGACTGCCTCGTATACATTGCCTAGTAGTGTTTCCAACCATGCAACAAAAATGTTATGATTCTAAAATGCCTTTTTCTGTGGTTTGCAGAATGCTATCTGAAGCTGGGAAAAAATCAGCACTGTCTTTTTTCGACAGGGTAGCCTGAATCAACAGACTCTGCTGTCAATTTGCCCAATGGTAGCTTTAAAAAAAACAAAAAACTAACAGTCTGTTGTTGATTATTCATTCTGTCATTTGTCAACATTCATGGCTATACTTCTGCAGTATAAGTGTGTGTGATTAATCAAAGAACTGGTTAATTAATTAGATTTTTTGACCGCCCTAATATATATACACACTAATGCTGGGCTTTTTTAAAATTTTTAATCACATTAAATCGCATGGTGTTCTGGGATTAGTCGAGATGAATTGCATTGTTTATGCGAATTTAAAGAATTCAAGGGTAGTGGATGGTGTCCATGTATTTTCAAAGTACTGCTATATCAACAAAAGTGCAATTACATTTGGTTTCCAAATGTTTTAAATAATAAGATGCTTTTTAACAGTAGTGTTCCCTTTAACACATTTACAAATATTCTAATATTCCTAAAGTCAACTTAAACAGTAACGTAATCAAAACATGTATAAACCAAAGCTACTTGCCACCACAGGGCATTCATGTTTTATCTGGTTTCTCATAGAAAAGCAACTTCCCCTCAGAGTCCAGAATATGGCAGTGAGAACATTATAGCAACTGTAAAGTGGGACCAACAAACACACACAAGATTGAGTCTAAAACAAACAAACTATAATCAAGGGTCATCAGCCATTTTAGAAACATACAAAAGTTCTGAAGTTGAACCCACAGAATATTGAACTGAGCAGCTCAGTGAATTTTGTAACTCACTCTTTGTCCTAAACTAAACTGATCATTAGGTTCTCTCAGTCTAAGTAATTAAAATAATTGATTTCTGAACCAATTCCAAAATCATTATATGCCAAATTACTATAACAATCCATGCAAACTTAACATTATACTGCATGAATGTATAAAGAAAATAAAAATAAAAAAACATGGAAGTCTGACTTACGAGAATTTCGCTCTTTCATGATGGCAGGGCCCAGTTTGAGTTTCTTCCCTTTAAAAGTGATCTGTTGCTGTGACAGGGAAAGAATCGTCACACATAAGGGCTGCAAGGAGAAGATAAGGCATACCTGACCCATATAAATCACTGATTTATGTCCCCCCCCTTCCACAAGCTCAGACAACTCATCACCATGAAAAGTGATGTAAATGTTTGCACCTTACTTCAACAATAGTCTGGATGTCAACGTCCTCGCTGAAGTAAACAAACCCATAACTGCACAAAAAAAAAAGAAAAAAAAAAGAAGCAATGATTAAACACTTCAAAAACATTATTATATTTTAAAACCAGAGTTACAATGAACACGTCCAATGCCGGAGGCGTGAAAATGGGAAATAGGACTCACCCTTTGCAGATGCCACCACGGTAAGTGATGATTTTAACCTCTTTCACATCTCCATATCTTGTAAAGAAGTCCCGGATTTCATTTTCATCTACCTAAATACAAGGGAGAAAAACCCAAACTTCATAACGTTGATTTATTTAACTTCTTATTCAATATAAATCAAATATATATATATATACACATATATATGCATGCTACCCACCTTCATGTCAATGCCCCCAACGAACAGTGTGTTGGGGGTCAGTTTGCCCTCAGGTAAAACGTAACCATTCGACAGCTTCAGAGCCGCCGTCTGAAATCCATAACGCTGTTTCTGGATATCCTTCAGTTATGTTTTTATGTTTGAAAAAACAAATCCAGAAGCTGAAATTAACTTACAATTTGCTAATTTGAAAATTTCAAAAGTAGAAACAATTTAATTAAAAAAGCACAAAGAAAAAGTTTACTGAACCTGTGTACTCAACTACACATTGAAAACATAAAAAAAACAGCAATACTCTGGTAGATTTACGTGACATTGTTCCTATACGTCAGGACCCTCACTTTTACTATAGTCGTTTAGCAAAGAGAGACAGAGAAAAAGCTATGGGTTTGAATATGTACAACCACACAAGAAACCACACTGCAGTCTATAAGGAGGACTTTAATATATCAAGTAATACTGTGCAGTGTTTACAGTGGTATTACACACGAGTAAACTTTACGGATTAAAACGTGTTTTAAGGTAAATTACATCGCAGGGCAACCAAAGACTGCTGCCATAGGCTGCGGATCGAAGGTTGTACAGCCATACGAATCCCGTACATTTTGGAATATGTTCATTCCACTTCTCTGTTCACACACATACATACACACGCACACACATACATACATACATACATACATACATACATACATACATACGCAAGTAAACTGGAGTCCTCACACCTACCCATCAGCTCTTAGCTAAAGCTAACCTGAACGCCTTCACTTGTTTCACATTTCTGTTAGCCTCACAGCTAACACACTTCTCAGAGATCAGTTTTAAAAACTTCATTCTCAGTATGATTCTCTTCACATACAAAACGGAGCGAATATTTTAATAATGTTAATGCTTTCGTAAAAAACGAATAAAGCAGCAAATAATTAACCGTAAAACGTGGCATGGTCACCCTTCACCCTAAACCTTTCGGTTTTAGTTAACCACCACCGTGCTTGTCACACCTAAATTTTACTTCACATAACCAGCAAATTACATTAGACAAGTGCACAGAGATAAAACAGCATAAAATAACTAAACTGCCTCATGAATGCCAACAAAATGAAAAGCAGCGTGTCAAGCCGAGCTACATTAGCTCAACTGAACCTTAGGTTTGCCCTAGGGCGCCCAAACTTTGTTAAGATGGTGTATTTTACTCTACGTGTGAGTGGATTAACTTTACTTACCATGTCTAAAACCTCTAAAATATCTGAATAAATTAATATATGCCCAAAATTTCCCTCCCGTTTCAACCGAAAGCATCCATCTAAACTGGTCTTGGCGTTCTGACAAGATTCGAGGGGAATACCACGCCTCCACTTAACACTAATTAGGAAAGCTCAGACTCATTATATGGACAAAAGAATTGGGACACACCTGTTGTTCAGGGTTTGGGCTAGGCCGCTATCTTCTAGTAAAAGGCTATCTTAATGCTTCAGCATGCCAAGACATTTTGAACAACGCCATGCTTCCAACTTTGAAAACCCAAAAAGAAGGCCCTTTGCTATGCCTGCATGACAAGGTCCATAAACATATTGTTGGATGAGTTCTGTGTGGAAGAACTCGACTGGCCTGAACAAAGCTCTGACCTCATCCCCATCTAATACCTTCGAGATTAACTGGAACGAAGATTGGGAGCCAGGCCTTCTCCTCCAAAATCAGTGCCTGACCTCATAAATGCTCTACAGAATGAATGGGCACAGAATCCCACAGAAACGGCAAAAATAGCCCTCCAATTGCAGTGGAAGCTGTAATAGTTTCAATAGGTGTACCAGATCTATATTTTTCCCTATGTATTTGAATACAGTGTCCCTGTTGGTGTAATGGTCAGGCATCCCAATACTTTTGCTCATATGGCGTATTTCATTGGAGATGTTGCCTACAAACAGACCTACTTGGCATACACTGATTCATGATTGATGACTAATGGTTTGTTGATAATGGTGTGATTAACATTGTGTTAAGAAACTTAAATATAAAAGTGAAATCTGGATAGATTAGTTTAAAACGAATTCAGCCTCCTGCTTTGTAGCCCAAAAAGGCCAAAACGATTTCTGATACTAACGATGACCTTTCCACTTTACAACAAAAAAAAAAAGAAAATGAATCGGGTCAAAGTATTTAAAAGAATAGATCTTTGGTAGAAAGATTGTGACGAATGGGAATATTGCGGGAAAATCTTTTCTCTATTGTCATCTTTCATCCTGAAGTCTCTTTAATATATATGACTTCCAATTGCAAATATCCCTATTGTCTTAGGACAACTAACACAGGACCAGGCCTCTTCACATGTAGGATGATTAATCAGATTCATCATCCTCATTTTTATAGAGCATAAATACTATGGAAGTCCCAACATCTGTTTAACCAAGTTAAATATAAATGTCTCAACTTTTCATATAACATTAGATGCATTTTCTTTCTTTACCAAAGCTCAAAAACTCCATCAATTAAAAAATAATCATGTTACACAGTGCACAGATACTCAGTTTTGACAAGAGCAATAAAGTATTTATTCATTTGGAGTTAATATCATTTCAGTATTAGAACACCCTTTGTGTGAAAGGCCATACATACACAGCTACCATGGGAAATCAGATGAAGGAGAAACAAAACAATTCACATATCAATGATTAAAAAAAAGACAAAAAAATCATTATTTAACAAAAAGTTAAATTGCAATCTATGGGTTAAAATCTTTTAGAAAAAAGTAAAAAGAGAAACAGAATAACTTGGACACATAATTGGACATGTTTTCAGGCACTGGATTATAAACAATCAATACCAAGAGAAAGAGAGATTATTGATGCAGTTCATGTTGATGGATCTCCTTCTCTGGCAGGTTTAAATGACACTCTTCTGGGACATGAGCCTCATCATCATTACAGTCATTTTGCAAAGAGAGAGACAGAGAGAGAGAGAAAGAGAAAGGATGAGAGTACAGCACTTGAAGGAACAAGTCTATGAGGAGGGTATTAATATATATTATAGTGTGTTGTGCAGTGTTTGGGGTGCTATTACGACAAATAAGTAAACTTCAGGGTCCATATTTTTGGGTGAAATGTGTTTTTAGGTCAATTACAGTACAGAGCAACTAAAGAGATAAAGGTGCTGCCATAGGCTGCGGATCAAAGTATACAGTTGTACAGTCCAGGTACAATTGGAATATATGTCTACAGGAAATGAACACAGTCAAGAGAGCAGGTCATGGGACGGGGTCTAGGGGTTAGGGGTTCATAAGGCAATCAGCCCCAGTTCATATGTGCAAAAGTCCAGCAGAGTGGCTCGTCCCCTAGAGGCGCTCAAAAGTTAGAGACAGGACATGGCGACTGGACTAACGGCTCAAATGTCAGCAGGGTTAACAATGGTAAAATCTGAGTCCTTGCTATTAGTGCTGCCCTCATCAGGACTAGATGAGCCAGAGGTGGCCCCCATAAGGGGATCCTGAAACTCAGTCTTGCTGAAAGACTGCCCATGCTTGAAGGCTGGAGCAACGGCTCGAGCTCCATGTCCTTCACTCTCAGTTGGCTGGAGCTCTCCATCCTGTGAGACCAGAATGTAATCATCCCAGTTTCTCCCTTCAACAGCCTAAGGTGAAAGAAAAGACAGAAAGAATCCAGATTTTATTAAACCACAGGTAGTCTTGCATAACCGTACTATACAACAAAAACATACCTTTTGGAACAAAGGTGGTAAATGTTGGTCTATTACTAAATACTTCAAAGAAAACTCTAAAGTGACTATATCTTATTCAGAAAGGCTCTTGCAACACTCCTTGTAGAAATCTGTTTCTAATTGGACAGATTAAAAATATACAGACACTGCGTATACAGACACTGCGTATACAGACACTGCGTATACAGACACTGAGTATACCGAAACTGCGTATACCGACACTGCGTATACCGACACTGCGTATACCGACACTGCGTATACCGACACTGCGTATACAGACACTGCGTATACCGACAATGCGTATACAGACACTG
>JBBMFX010000134.1:5142236-5156773 GCA_037832545.1 Rhabdalestes septentrionalis | reverse complement strand
GACATTATGAAATAATGCTGACATTGAAAAATAAAAAATATGAAATCATATTTCACAATAATAAGTACATATATATAACAGAATGTTATATATTTCACAATGATTAGTTGTAATTCACAATATAATTTCATAATACTTTTGAACACTTTGGAGTTCCATATTACATAACTTGAGATGGTTCTCTTTAAATTTGTAGGACACAGAGAGTCACAGCTCCTCACAGTTTCGTGTAGTTAAAACTCCAAATTATGAGCTTAAGTATACTTTTAAGCTGTATACATCTGTTATTAAATTTAACTAGGCGTTAACTGGATTAGGGGACAGAAAAATCTATTAAGTTTAATTTATTAATTATTTTCTTATTGCCTGAGCATGAATGTTGCTATTCAATGTATTCCCAACAACTGTTGGTAACTATATTGAAAATATGTTTGAATCTCATCAGTGTCCAGTGCATCAAAATATGTCCCCATTTAGCTCCACGGAGATCATCATACTAATAATAGTTGTCAGGGACGAGAGTCCAGTGTCTATGTCACAAGAGAGAGGTTGTGAACAAACTTTGAAGTTGTTTTTTGTTTTGTTTTTTTAAATAATATATTTACATATATACATAGGCCAAGCATACGTCTGTCTGTGTTACTTAGCAAACCTTCAATTGTGGAACATCGACAGGATCTGTAGTTCATACTTTTGCAAAAAAAAAAGCTAAAGCATTTGTTCTTCTCTTCTATTTTAACGAATTTATTAACATAAACATTTAATGGTTAACTTTTTGTTTTTTTGTTTTATTTATTTATTGATTGATTGATTGATTGATCGGCGAAAATAGGATCCACTACACACAATAACCACTAGATGTCACCACAGCAACATTAAAGAGCCAACATGCGTTCCTGCGTCCACAACATGTCCAGTGTGTGCAACGTGGCAGTAGTTTCTGATGCGTTTGTTGAGAACAAATTGTGTCAGTTTTGTTGGTATAGGGGAATGGTTCTCGCTTAGAATATAAGAGCTTTCGTGCTCAAATCCTAGACAAACCTTATTCTGGATATAACACGGACAATCTTTAATGGAGCCTATCTCTCACTTGGCTGGGGAGAAATAATCTTAAAATGATGAGGCTCAGTGCCTGAACGGTAATTCCTTGCGCTAAGTAAATTTTCTCATCCAAGCGAAGTTCCCTAACCTGATGGACAATTTTTGCACAAATTTGCAGACAAAACAAAGTCAGCTTAATATACTCTTTATAAAAAGAAATTTGTGACATATAAATGAAAACAGATGATATATTTATAATATGCACATTGATACAAATCACTGAGAGAATGTATGCAAAATACACACCACATGTTTAATAATCTGATCTTCATTTTGTTTGGGAACCCAACCCTTTTTACATAGTTATAGATAGCATAGATACAGTGTTAGATCTAGACCTTAAGCTTCACATACTGAGGAGAAAAAATATTGCTGCTGAAGTTGATTGCATAAGCTATGGCTGCACAGGAGTCGTATGATAAAAAGACACCTTTCCTATTCTGTAGATGGATGCAGAGCATAAAGAACATTGCATATTGTATTTGAATCATTCACTGTATATATTTTATTCTGTTCTGCCATTAGGATTGCAGGCACCTGTTGTAGCCATCTGCACCTAAGCACACCTGTCTCGCATTGCTGTAGATTTTACTTAATGTGGATATTCAAAGGTCAGGCTACAGGATGCTCATTTAATACCTTGCCTTAAATGCATGACATTAGCTAGTGCATTTCCTGTTTTTTTTTTTATATGGCAAGGTGAGCAAAGCACTTAAAAAAGAGTGAAACGTTGCTGCATGAACTCATTTTCAGATGTTCAATACCAAACTAGCCAATGTCTATGTGGATTTAAAGCTTGTTAATCCAGTTCCACATTAAGAAAATACACATATTAGACCTAGACATGTACTGAAGTACACTGCAAGGAGCCCAGATTGTTTATCTTGAGAACAGATTCTTTGAGTAAATACTATAAAATAGAGATCATGTCACATAACAGAGCATCTCCCCATCATTGCGTCCATCTTCCGCACTCTCGTGTCCATTAGATATGTGTACTTCGGCATCAGCAGTTTAACAGTCAGCTGTTGGAGTTTAGCATATCCAACTTTGAGAGGTTGTCATAGCTTAGTCTTGCTGGGCCCAGTGTAGGGAGTGTGTCAAAACTGACTTAAACTGGTGGAGGCGATTGTTGCAGTGTTATGTGTGGCTCACGCACACAAACTTTCTAACACCTCTTTAAGCTTAGGCTAACTTGCTTAAAAAAGCTCCTCAAAGCATAATGTCACACAGTCCTAGAATATTTGCAGTCACACAAAGGAGTCCTGAGACAGCAAATGCTCCACCTCTCCAGAGTATGTGTAAATGTGTGAATGTGGGTGCAGATTTTCTTTCCCCTGCTCTGCTGCCTCTCAGACATTGACGTGGCTCAAGGACAGCAGTGATGTAAAGGTAATTAATTACAGCTATTCCACAGTGTTTCCCAACTCCAGGCCTGCAGAATCCCTGACACAGCTTTGTTAGTTTTTCTTAAACCATAATTATACAAGAGCAAATGTTTAAGTCTAAAACTACTGAGTGTAGTGTAATGGAGAAATGTCGTAGTGCAGTGGGTAATATAGCAATCTTACATACAGCAGACTATGGTTCGATTCTCTGGACAGAGCAAGAATACTGTGCTAAACAAATGCACTAGGCAAGATATCTAAAACTACCTCAGCCTAAATCTGTAACATGACTCAAAAGTAAGTCGCTCTGGGTAAAAAAAAAAAGTAAGTCGCTCGGGGTGCCTAAAAAAACCTTCCACCACAAAAAGGCCTATAGATAGAATAGTAATGGTTAATGTATGGAATGTATTCAAAATAAATACATTAGGTCTAGTAAATGAAAACCAGGCATCCATGTCACTTTGGTATTTGTATTTGCTTTAAACTGCATTACTTTTCACATGGCAATCAACTCTGAGTCCAAATTTACTGCCTCACTCTCAGCTCTTAATCTGAACAGCTTTATAGGGGAAGATCAGTTCTTTTTTCTCCTTTTCTTTTCAGTTTTAGCATAAGTTTACATTTTGACAGCAGATGTTTATTGGGACAAAACTAGATCACAGATTTTGCTGCTGTAGAGAAGAACAGCCTCCATGCAAAGCTAACAAGGTACATGAGTTGCACTGCTACAGCTAGGCCATAGTTCAGTCGACAATCGGTTATCGGTTATCTATCAGCTGTAGGTTTGATCGCGATAGAAAGTGGAGGTGTGATTTGACCGGATCTCTATGAATTTCACCATTCTCTGCCACATGCAAGTGATTAAAACATGGCAGTCCAAGAGGGGTTGTGCTTTGACAGGTATTATACACATTTTAGTGCAACCAGTGTAAACTGAAATTCTGACCAAATTATAAGCATATTGTTATGTCAGATGGACACCTAAAAACACTGTAATACTGGAGCGGGTACAATGCTGGCTGGGCCAACTCGAGAAAAATGCCTTGTGATATATTTAAAAATGCTGGACAGCATTTGATGTAAAATGGCTAAAAACTGGCCAACATCTTTCTGACCCATCTTACTGACATTCATTGGATTCATCAAATCATCCACATTAACTCATATGAATAAAAATAGCATATAGCATATCTGGACTGCAGAGGCCACTATCAGAATAATGACAAACAAATGATAAGGCTATGCCACCCTAGGTGTCTGGAGCTGAAGCAGGTGTCAGAGGAAACTGTTACGAAGCTGGCAGACCTTCAGGATTGCTGTTGGGAAACACTGATACCCAAGATTCTACAAATATAAAAGAAAGACTTGCTACATATTCAGGCGAAGGATAAATCATTAATCTCAGTAATTGTGCTCTGGGTAGTCAGTCTCAAGAATTTGAGCATGGGTCAAGTTTTTTTTTCTTTTTTATGGCCACATCTGGCCTTAATCAAGTTTCTGTGCCCCCTCCTGGGCTTTCACAATATTGCACTTCAACTAAAAGTAAACCATTTTTATCCTCCTGACTTCAATGAAGTGATGTATTTTAACCAGGGTTCAAATCCTAATTGTTCCAGTCAAGTGCATGTGACCTTCTATTCACTGACCATGAGTCTCAGCCCTCTGACTTAAAGAACTGAGCTGCTGCTGTCTTGCACTTTGCCCTTAGTTCTACATTCTCTCTTAAGGCAAAAAGAACTGGGTGAAAAATTACTTGTACTTAGCACAATGAAGCTAATGAGTCAATCACTGTGTCAGAACCATAAGGTTGCTGGCATCTCACCTTTCAGGCATAAAAGACTTTGTAATGTTCTGTGCTTCGACTCAACCAACAAGAAATGACTTCCCATAAAGAGATCACCAAGGGATGAGGAGAAACACAGGGTTGGGCAAGACTGCAGGGATGGACAATAAGGGTGATTGTAATGGTCAAAAAAGTGGGGAACCAGTTTTCAGCTTGAAAAGTGCATAACATTTAGGTATGAAAACTCTACCACAACTACAAACCAAATGTAACCAAGTAACTCTACAAGACACACCACACAGAGAGGTGTCCTGATATGGTACAATGTATTGTTTTTGCAACTGTGGATGTGTCTCTTAGAGAGTACTGAATAATGGTGTTGAGTTCTTCAATTGAATGAAATCTTGAGGTGAGATTGTCTTAGAAAATGAGGACCAAAACATCATAGAAACTGGAAGGAGTGGGGCCTCCAGTAAGTGTGTACTTGTCAGAAGATCATTCCCAGCAGTCAATCCCAGAGCCAGTACATCAAGAAACAGAAAGCATCCCCCAGGCGTGAAGTATGTGTCAGCTTATCACGGATGAGGGAGAGGGCCAAAAATGTGTACACAGAGATATGTTTGTGTGTTGTTAGATCATTGGATCACAAGTGGACGAGGGGTCATAAGGCCACCATGGTGCAGGGGTGTTTGAGTTTGCAGGGTAAGACTCCTCTGTTCAGCTGGTAGAACTCCACCAGGTGGATCAGGTCTGTGAACTTGGTGGAGCCATCATCAAGGCTGAAGAACATCTGACCATCCTCTTCATACTGATGACAGCAATGAGAATGAAAAAGTAAAGAGAAAGAGAGACAGAGATAGATTTCATTGAGTGGAGACTGATTTCTATTTATTTACTCATTTGTTTTACCTTTTGTTATTATACATTAAATTGTCTGTTTAATATGTTTATAACTGTTTATAACTTACCTAGCTCCCTATATCAAACACTCTCCCTGATATAGGTGCACCAGTTTGGAATATACAATAAGTGAGTGAACCCTATCTGTGTCTGCTAATTATCAGCCATTCTCTACCCTGTCAATCAATGGGAAAAAGCATTTCAGCTCAGATTTCAAAACATAGGCACTTACGCACTTTGGATGATGCCTCTCATCCATCTAATGGGCTTTTCACTATCCTGCCATCCAAACATTCACTGCAACACCAGACTTTGCAACAGCTTCTTTCCAGAAGTGGCAAAATTACTGAATGCAATGTTGCCCCCCAACATCCCCCTGAAATTACCTTGACACCTTGGAAAAAAAGTTCCTTCAAATACCACAGAGTAATCACACACCCAGTGATCACTCAGTTTTTTTCTTTTAAGATTCAACAATGTTTACCGTGTTCTCGATTTGAAGATAATATAATATAATAGCTTCTACTGTGATTACTGTTAATGCCTTAGGCTTTATAATCCTTTCCAGTCTGACAGATATATACATATATGAGCAATTTCATCTGGGATAAATAAAGATTTCTGATTCTGATGGTTAGACAGGGAGATTATAGTTAAAATCTCACCGGTAGGATCTGGAAGTGTCTGATCTTCTGATGATGGCACAGTGTGAGAACAAAAGCCTTTGGATTGCTCTGACTATCCCGCAGAAGAAACAACCTTTAAACAAAAAACAGGAGCCTTAACAACCTGACCTTTGTGGGCATACATCCTGAGAAGAGCACATTGGTTTGTAGGGTAATATACAAATATGAAATGGCCTACCCATCAACTTGACCTTGCTGCATGATCATACGGTGAGACACCTCTCTCACAATACGGCCATGGAACCACAGTTGTGTCCGGTGGATTACTAGGAAAAATGAAAGAAAAGATGTCAATTTCACTGTTAATATACAAAATGCATTACTAGTACACAGCCTTAGGCTTTAAAAGAACAAAGGCTTTTGTTCTAACACAGGGGTCACCAAACTTTCTGAAACTGAGAGCTACATCACGGGTACTGAGCCTGTTCCATATACTAGTACAGAGTTTACCTAAACTTCATGTATACTAAACATGTTTTAAATGCTACTTTTTAGATATTGTCATTTTCAAATCGATATAAATGCAATTGCGAATAAAGAAAAATAACAACAGGATAAAATTACATGTTAGATGTTGCTCACTGGTGAGATGTGCTATATTTTGCACTGGTCCGTGGTCCTTGGGGGCACCCTGGTGCCCGTGGGCACCATGTTGGTGACCCCTGTTCTAACAATATTCTAGCACTAAGATGACTATTGTATGCTAAGGTCTGTGCCTACCTGAACTTAAAGAGGAGGGATGCAGAGGACTAGGGTTTCCCAATACATTCATTCTCTGACTCCGCTTCTACAGAGGGGGAAATCAGTGTATTATATATATATGGGGAAAAAGACACTGATTGTGCATGTCTGTGTATGTGTGTATAAAACTCACTCTCCAGGTGTGTCCTTCCTCCATCGCTGCACTCATTGCCTCCTCAGGATTGTCAATCACACGGCCTGTCCTCCCCGAGAAGTCCATAGCAACCAAAGAATTCTCGGACACACTCCGCTACAAGGAAATATCGATATTATTACAAAATCCTAGAGTGCCTGATACTTAGATGTTTTATTTGTTCAGTTTAAAATAATGAAAGTCCACCCAATAATTAGAATCGAACACTTAGTGCCTTATTTTTCCTTATATGTAGTCTTTAATGCTGGGTGTTTCAGTTCCTCTCCTCTCACTGTTATGAGCTGTACGGTGGAAAACACCACAGTTCCACACGAAGAAGACTGGCAGTTCAATACCCCATACAAACTGAAATGTCACCACTATGACAAAAGTTCTTGTGAAGATTACAATGCTCGAGGACTTGCAAATCAACACAGGCAAGAGTTCATATTTCATGTCCAGCACAAGAAAATCCTGGTACACAAGGTTCGCATTTGTTTTTAACAACCTTTTATCTTTTAATCTCAAAAGATATTTTGATCTAGCAATTCAAAATAATTACTATTTTTCTTAAGATTTAATCTTGGTATGTTAAAATGGCGAGTGATTATGAGTAATTCCGAATAATCTGACTTTCAGTTAAGTAGTAAGTGAGTATTATAAGACAAGATAAAACACAGAAAAAATAAATGTCAACACATTCATTTTAAGTCATATAAACATGACAAACTGTAGCAAGAAATTGTGGAAAACCAATGCATCAGCACAGCTTCCATTTTGTTGGGTGGATGTCTCTCAGCAACAACAATCTCAGTCATGTTATCAACAAAATGTAACCCCTTAACCCGTTAAGCTTAAGCAACCTGACTTCTTATGTGGAACACTTAAGATGCAAAATAGCTGAATTTCTGATATGTCATCTGAATTAGTCATACAAAAGCATTAATTATGGGTTATAAATAAATTTAAATTCAGAATCCCTGAAACAAAAGTGCAAAACTAAAGTTGACATTGATCCTTTCATTTGGCTCTAAATATATCTTCACAGGGATGTTACATATTTTATAAAATGCCTTTGCTGACAGCCAACCAACTGTCTCGCACCCCACTAGAATAATTTTCACCAACGAAAATTATTACGAAATATCTTCGTCAATTAATATTTTTCACGTGACAAAAACGAGACGAGACGCCAGGTTAATGCTGGTCATGTGACGATAATAGAAATAAATAATGTAGTTTTGTTGACGAACAAGAGCGAGACTAAATGTGGTTTACAAGATAAAAACTATGCTAAAACATTTATTCATTTTCGTTGAGTAAAACGAGACGAGACGTTATTTCCTGTACGATAGGAAGGGGAGAAGAAAGTAAAGGAGGCTCGACCTTACAATTGAACAACGTTACATCCCAATATTTTTGTCCATTGAGAGGCGAACCCAAACCCGGCCGGTTATTTGCTTCACTTGATTTGCTCAGAGCTCAGAGTGTCCGTATAAGAACGCACCCACAGTCGAGAACTTGTGTTATGAAGGCCCACGTATTAAAAAATTCGGATTTAAATCGGGCTCAAGATGAAAATTAGAGTGAATGTGTCGGGCCGGGGCTGGACTCGGACACAAGTGCACGGGCTCGGATTAATTTTTGGGGGCCCGATCTAAGCTCTAATCATGTGAATTAAATGTATCTAGAGTGGACCAATATTTTGGGACGCGGAAGCATTAACGTGCAAGGGAGAGAGAAATGACACAAACACACACATATAAAGCCACAAACAAAAAAGTCTCTCACATACAGCATTTTTGTAAGCAGCCTTTCCCATATCCATGGAAAAAGGCTGATCCTAAATTGTCCAGATTTGTTTTATGGGTTTTTATGGCAACAGACACACACCTGCCTTTAGTGATGGGATGTTATTCATTCATTTGATTTAAAATAATTTAGTTTTTGGCTGAATAAATGTTGTAAATTCAAATCAGAGTGTCTTTCATGTCTGGGATAAATGTACAGTATTATTGAGTCTATAAGGTAACAGTAACATAATCAGATAACCTTTGAATTGTGAATTAGGCTTGACTACATTTTTTTTATTTTGTCTATTTTACTACGTACTTATATCATTTTAGCTTGCATTAATAAAAAACACTAAAATGCAGCTTTCATTGACTAAAACTAGACGAAAATAGTCGTTGATCATTCTGACTAAAATAAGACTAAAATGCTCAGACTTTTAGTTGACTAAAACTTGACTAGACTAAAAAGAGTCTGGACGTGACTAAGACGAATAAAAAGTGACAGCTTGATGCAAAGACTAGACTAAAACTAAAATTAAGACAGGCTGCCAAAAACGACACTACACCCCACCAGGTGTATATCAACGTAAGCTACTTGAAGACAACTTGTGTTACTGTTAATACAGCAATGCTTTATGGTAATCAGTCATGCCACATTACTGAAAAGCTCATGACGCAGAAAGGCTTCATTAGTGTTAGCAGTGTGTGAGTGAATGTTTGCATGGCAGCCTGCACCACTGTGTGGCCAGATGAGCTAATATTATAACTCAGCATTGGATGATACTAGGGAAAACTTACATATGAAGAGAGAATATTTATCTATCAGGACAGCTTATTGTAGAGCAAAAGCACACATGCTCGCACACTCACACACACACACATTCTGACAAGAAGAGGCAGAACTCTCACCACTGGTGTAGTGAAGTTTGAGATCGGTGACTTTCTCTGGTGAGGGATCTTGTAATTCTGGTAGAGTAGAATTCCATACTACACAAAAACATTTTAAAAGGTATTATTTCTCTACGAATCTGTGAGTAATCATGTAATAAATGTGCATACCTTATAAAACTACTTCCTGGTTTTGTTATATTATTGCTGTAGACAACTAGCTGTCAGGTTTGCAGCTCTTCAGTACCCAGTGCAGACTGCATGTACATAATTGTTATTTGACACAAAAGGATGCTTTTCCAGTATGAAAACAAGCTGGAGTCAAAATTTTCTGGTCAATTATGCTCAGATCTGTGGTCTTGAATTGGCCTTTGGTGTCGCCAGTAGTTCAAACCCAGATATGCCACTCAGGAGCATGATTCTTGCGCTTAAGAACAGATTTGTATGTGGATGTGTGTGTGTGTGTGTACCTTAAGCACTCTGAATGCGGTCATCCAGCACGTTCTGCTCTGCTCATCATCAGCACACAGCATCTTCAACTCCTTCACCTCTGTCCTGCCCTTACTGGGCTGTGGACAATCAACAAATGAAATCAGTCATTCATTTAATTCAGTTCTTCACATAAACCACCCCAGCACAAGCTAATAACACTTAAAACATTTTCTAAAAATATGATCCTTTTACAACTAAATGACCTTAAGTGTGAATTTGTTAACTACGATGTACTATGTAAGATTTCTCCAGCACAGACAAGCAGTTTATGACAGTTTTACTATTTATTTGCTTTATAGTCATACCGAGAACTAGATCTGTGAGATCTGTCTACCAGTACAAAGATCAGTAAAAATTTGACCAATTCTGCCACCCATGCCACCTCAAAAAACAGCTAATCAAAAAAAAACCAAATTGTTCTTTAGATTATACAGCTTTCACTTTGGTAAACAGAAACAGACATATACAAAATAATTATACTTGAACATCTTTTCTACATAAACTTATCATCAATTTGCAGACATTTCCAAAGTTTTGACAATATTTCAATACAAATGCTCCACAGCCAGCAATGCAAGCGGTTTCAAACATGTCTATTTTTTAACTAAAATACATGTTTGCCGTTTATGTTGAGGTTGTCACATCCTGTTTAATGGAACTGGAATAGCAAATGTGCGTGCAAGCATCCTGGTGTTAATGATGCAGAGCCCAAAATAAGCATGACAGAAATGTCTCAGTGTGAAAAGATCAAAAGCCGAGACAGCTTTATCGAAAAGTATTACTAGAATAAATGTTGTGGGAGAGGATGTCCTTTTATACGTGAGGTTAATGCATTCAATGAATAATAAGGTAGGAAATATTTGGTCAGCTTTGGATAACAAATCACTCTTAAAATGGCACAGGAGCTCTTTCCAGTGACAATGCATGTTGTTCCATAATCCAAAATGAAGAGAAGCACGTTTAAGAGAGTTCTCTGAATGTTCCTTTACTCTGTACCATAACAAGCTTTTTGTGTTACCTTGATGCAGAACTGGTAATCTGTGGGGGCATTATACATCTTTCTGCATGCTGTCACCGTGAATATGTTGCTCTCCTCTAGGTCAGATAGTAGCTGCAAATGCCTGGGTTCCTAAGCAAAACCCAAACATGACATTATTACAACATTTACACAATCATCTGGTTATGTCTGACATGATAAACGGACTGTCACAGTGATTAAGTGGTAACACTCCACTGAAATGCTGAGAACGTACACAAACTGTTCAGGTCCAATGACATTAAGTCCAATTGTAGAACTGCAATAACTGTGTGTTTGCACAGCTGTAAGCCTACATTTAGGATGGGAATCAAATTTGACTTTCACTTCACATATCTAATGTGCATCTGACCCATATCTGATCTTTCCGTTCACATCCAAACATATCCAAACATTTATAATCAATTCCAGATTGGACCACATTCAGCAAACCGTGCATTTTTCTTTTTCTTTTTTTTCTTGTGCACACATCCTATCAGTATGTCACAACAAAGCCACTTCAGAAATGATGTTTTTTGTGAAAGCAGATAAATACAGCCAAAGGCTCAGCTTGCCTTGGATGTTCCTTTCGTGGAGCAGTAGAGACCAGAGCGGCGTAGGAACATGTAAAGCTTCTTCCAGGACTTGCGGCCCGTGTCCTTCATGTAGAGGAAGCCCTGGATCTCTGGGCAACGGCTGGAATTCAAGAAATTCTGCACGGGAGAGGAGAGCTGGAGTTATTTAGTTTGTAAGGCTTTTGGTTTCCTCCACAAGGAGGCCTCTATGCTCTTTCTTTCTCTCTCTCTCTCTCTCTCTCTCTCTCTCCTCTCCCACGCGCTGGCATGCAGCCATATCTCATAAAGATGTGAAAGCACACACACACACACACACACACACACACACACACACACAAGCACACACACACACACGCAATGCACATATCGAATAGGGTAACATGCAACATTTGCCAAAAGTAATATAGTTTGCCTGTGAGGTGGGGGCTGGCCTACATTCGCTGTGTCACAGACTAAGGGTTTCTCAGCTGAGTCATATTTCACAATGCAAACCAGACTGTTCTGTACTCATAAAGTACTAAAAATGAGAACTTACAAAAACTGATACAACCTTACAAAGTTTTTCATAATTTAGAGACATTGGTATTTTACAGTAGCATTCAGTATATCTGTGAGAGTTTCTAATGGCTTCATATGGGTCAGCAAAGTTATAAGGCCTTTTCACAACAAAAAAAAAAGTCAAAACTAGTTTTCAAAAATTTGCACTTTACACACACTTGATGGTTCTGCAAAGCTGACTAAATTCTCTTACGTTCATAATCTAAGTGACTTTTTAAATCTGACTGGCTAAGCCAATTTAGAAGATTAAAAATGAATATTGTATTCTGTATTAATGTGTGCTGAAATCCTTCTCCGGCAAGTCACTTTTATTTTCATGTAGCCTGCAGATACATGAGCAATTATTACTCAGTCCAAAACAATCAAAAACTGCCTTAAAAATACTGGTTAACCAATATGTGCATATATGTTCAGAATTTGTTGATGACTCACCATGTGGAACCGAAAATGCAGGCAAACACATTTCTTAACTAGAATTTAATCTTAAACTAGTTCTGGTGTTTTTTTGTATATTTGATTATTTGTATGTTTGTTTGTTTGCTTGTTTAGTTTCATATTTCTATTTCAACCAAATGAGAAAAATGGCTAGTATGACCATATTTAAAGCAAATTATATAAATGGTGGTATTTCTCCATTTTTTTCTCAGTATTTCTCACCCCAATGTTATTTATTCTTAAAAAATTTGGCCAAAAAAAAATTTGGTTTTATGAATCTAGCCCAATGTACTTCAAAATTGCTTTTATTTTTGTGAGACAACAAACACAACAGTTTTAAGTGGCTTGTTAACTATATTTATAATTGATACTCAGTTTATGATATTTCCAAAGAATTCTCAACAAACATCTGAGATTCATATTTAACAACTGACATACATATGAAGGAGTAAAAGAATGTTTTAATAAAACTGTAGGGTGACCATTTTTAGGCTGACAGTACTGTTCAAAGTTTTTCCATAAAAATCACAATATTAATGAAAGATTTAGCTGAGCTCTAGAACATTGGTAAATTTGGCACAAAACTTTTATCACCAAAATTGTGAGACAGTGTTAAAACCAGCAGACACATTTTAAAAAATGAAGACACGAGATTTTGTTCCGACAGCGACAATATGTATGAGGTGTGTGTGTTACCTGGAGTAACTGAGATGGCGGGATTGTGCCGTTGGACTCCTGACACCAAGCTACCATCTGCTCTGGGAAGAAATTCTGTCAAAAAAGAGCATAAAAGAGAGACAGAGAGAGTTTGAAATTTCCTTCATCCTTGTATAGTGCAGGCAGTTTAGTGGCACGACTAATACAAGCAATAGAAACAATCTGCTTACTTGTTTACTATTTTAGTCATGCATCCCTAAACTGTTCTTCAGAGCTGAACCATGGACAGTAACGGAAAACACTGTAGAATCACAGCACAATAAATCACCTACCAGTATGTGTGCATGCAGTCATTGGCATGAGCTCATTTTGACTTAACCCTTTGAATGTGTGTGTGTACATGTGTGTGTGTGTGTGTGTATATGTCTGTCTGTGTGTGTGTGCCTGCATGCGATCCAGCACGTTTCCCTCCTTTTTTGTTATCTGATATCAAGCCAATTACTGTGAAAACAAAGGTCAATCATAATGTCAGGTCAAGCTCTGCTAGCATAGCATAAGTGTACTCATACACCCAAACCCACACAAGCATACGTTTATACACTTCTAGAGCTGATTTGGGTGAAGTGTATACACAGCATTTGGCTAAACAAGAGATTATTAAGGCCATATTAAATGTTCTGTTCACAACAAGATTTGCCATCACTGAATCAAAGGCACTGCATCTGTAAATGCCAGAACATCTAAAGCACCAGCTCTACACAGATCAAACTTCTTTGAACACACACTACTGCTTAACAGTTTGTAAATGAAATTGTTAATAACAATAACATGAACTTTGCTGCTTGAAATAACTCAAACATTTCTGTTAGTCTTGTGTAATGTTGAAATAATTTGCAGCAAGATGAATTAGGATGTTTCAGATTAAGAATAATGCACGGAGTTGTAGATAACTGTATAGCATCAATAAAATGAATACAAAAGGTTCAAATGTGAGGTTTAATCTAACCTGACAACAATTACCAAACATATTTTAATTGTTTGCTAAAAAAAGAAAACTAAATACAAAATGTTCCATGTTTGCACAAGCCCAAACCCCTTCCCCAATTTGTTAAGTAAAAAAAAAAAAAAGTAATTGAGCATAAAATATGTAGTCTGTTCCCAGGCAAAAGATCAACACAATGTCCTTTGTACAAATTTTTGGACACATTTGTCAGGAATTAATGCAGACAAATGGGGAATAAAGGAGGTAATAAGATGGAAACTATTAAGACATTATGGGATAAAATGCTATATTTTAGCTTGGGCCAAACTAAAGTTCAAGAACAAATTCCTAAAGGTATGTCCACACACACACACACACACACACACACACACATAAAAACAATGCCTACA
>JBBMFX010000134.1:5103601-5117844 GCA_037832545.1 Rhabdalestes septentrionalis | reverse complement strand
GGGTGATGGGCAGCACTGGCCCATCACCATAGTTACTGGCGGGATTTTCGGGAGGATATTAAACGAGCGGGCGGGAAAAGTAGTGGGTGTTTGGAGTGGGTGAATTAGTGTGTGTGCGTGATTTTGGCTATTCTTAAAGTAAATTTAAAAAAAGAAAATGGAATTTTCTGTCCCCGTCTCTCCTGACTCGACTGCTCGTCACAGTATATACAGACAACACTAAAAAAGATAACACTGTAAATAAATACGCAACAGACAAATTGCACCTTTTAAATTGCATTATTTAAATCGCACATTCTGCATAACAGTAGTAGTTTCACACAAACATTGCACATATTGTAAACAGAAAAATCGCACTTAGTAATATTGCACAAAGGAGAATTTAGCGAAAGCTACCCTGTGTATTGGATGAGTGTGTGTGTCTGTCTGCACATGTGTGGTCAACTGCAAGGTCTTTGTTGTAGAGTCTGACAGCGGTGGAAAGGAATGACCTAATAATTGTTGTGTAATGACGAAGTTAAAATAACTATTGTTATGTGTATGATACGGTTACCATTTTGAAACAATTTGTAATATTGTGCCCTGTTCTTATCGGATGTTAAAGTTTCGTTTGTGCAATAGTCTATGTGCAATATCACAAGTAAGTTCAATATTACCTTTTATTAGATTTCACGCAACAGTGTTACCTATATAGAATATTATATTTTATTTTGTGTGTGTCTTTGCAGTCATTCCGTAAGCAATGTCTTCTGCCACCAATAACGTTATCTTGATTCTAATGTATGTGTGTATGTGAGTGTCATTTATTTTACTATATATATTTACTGTATCGCAGTGTACAAAGAGCATTGCAAAAAAAGCCCCTTCGTGATTCTTTGTCTGTTCGTTCTGTGGAACAGCAGGTCGGGCTGCTGTTGTGTCCCTGTCTGTGATGAACTCCTCAGCAGCAGGGGGCAGTGTGAGGGGTCCCTGTGCCGCTCGAACTGGGGACACGTCTGCAAACCCTTGAAATCAAGTGCGCATGCGTAGCACAGCCTTCACTCATTCAGAACGAGGATCGGGGATAAGGTGACTGAACCGTCTGCTTTCTTTTTTATGCAGGGATGTAGAATATCGACTCGTTTAATGTCATATTGCAGGCTGTATGTTTTTTTTAAATGTACTGTTTGACAGCAGAACACCAGGCGTTGGTTCGAAAGGTTAATCCGGTTCATTCATGTAGTGCCAAGTCTGAAGTACACGTAAGAGCTCCCGGGTTTGTTAGTATTTAGTGTGTATTTCTGGATGACCATTTAGTATCTGGTTTTGGTACAGTTATTTGAGAGATCTTACACTTCAAGCATATTTTTAAAATAATTTTTATTAAACTAAAGTAATTAACGACTTGTCTCTAGCCGTGGTACCATCAGAGGGCTGATCTGTTTGACATGCTTAGCTTTATTTCTGCAGAGAGAAAGAAGTGGTTCCTAAATGCGAATTTAGGTAGATTTAAATGATCATATATTTTTTAAACGTGCTTATTACAGTTAATGGTTCATTTCAGTTACTGTGTTGTGTGTGTGTATGTATATCTCTGACTTAGCTAGCTAGCTCATTAAACCAAAGAGGACATAAGGCATGAAGTCTCTCTTGTATTAGCAGTAGCCTTAATACTTGTTGTTGTATTTTATGCTGTAGTAGGATAAATCTGACATGGAAGTGTGTGTTGTGGCTAGTCTGGCCTTGTGCTTGTCTATCATTCAGGCTCAGGTATACAGCCTAATGCAGTCATCCAGATGTGCTGACTATTGTTTCGCAGCAGGCTACCACAGATTTGTTTACATCCTAATAGATGAAATATGCAAAAATATTGAAGTATGTTGAACCGCCTCATTTTTGTTAGTATCATTACAAACCGATTCTTACCTATAATACTATTTTTCATTACTTTTCCTCCAACAGATGAGGACTCTGTGCTTATTTGCTCTTGCTGCTGTGCTGGCTCTGGTGGCTGGAGAGGAAGGAGCTCGTCTGCTAGCTTCCAAATCCCTTCTGAACCGCTATGCTGTCGAGGGCAGAGATCTCACACTACAGTACAACATCTACAACGTGGGCACAAGGTACCGCTTGCCAAATCCTGTGAAAGCTGAGCGTTGCCATTTTGTCTCTCTGTAAACTTGTTAATGGTTGATGACCGTAAAAACTAGTTGACTAGTCGTGGTTAAACATGTGTAAAAGTTTTTTGGCACCTCCATCCCCAGTGCTGCACTTGAAGTGGAACTCTCTGATGACTCCTTCCCTCCTGAGGATTTTGGCATTGTCTCTGGAATGCTGAATGTTAAATGGGACCGCATTGCCCCGTATCCTTTATCAGGAATCTGACATGGATTACTTTGTACACTATTGCTCACACCTTTTCTATCATTAAATGCTTTTCTGATTCTCAAACTGAAGGCTTCTCAAATATGTATCTATTTTAGAAGCCATTGTATGTTTCTGAGTTTATGTAATACAGAAGAACTTCTGTTCTATGAAAATCAATATCACAGCTCTTAGACTTTTTTTTAGTCAGCTGATGAGATTAACACCTTGTTTGTGTGCTACCTCAAACATATCTTATCACTAACCTTTCATGGTGGTTTGTGACTTCTCTATTGGACTGGACTACCTAAATGTATTAGTTCCACCAGTGAAATATATCATGTTCCCTAACTTCTCTCCCACAAGTGCCAGTAACGTCTCTCATACTGTAGTGCTGCGTCCCCTGAAGGCCGGCTACTTTAACTTCACGTCAGCCACTGTTAGCTACCTGGCCCAAGAGGGAGGGCAGGTTGTGGTGAGTACTAAGACTTAAATACAAATTATTGCTTAACAAACCCTAACAAGATCTCCAAAATAAAACATTTATAACTCAATAAATGTTTTTTTCAACTCTCAAGTCATGTCAAACTATTAGTTGTTCATTTTGATCATTTTCACACAATATACAGACTGGTTTTCAAATTATGTGATTAATAAGTTTTGTTTGGATTCTACCAAATTATGAACTTTGCCATTTAAGACCAGTCATGTGGTGACTCTTGTTTTGGACTCAGTATTTCTGTGACTTGTTAGTTGGTTGTTTTTGCTTAATAACAATGTAGTAGTCATAGTTTTCAAATATTAGTCCATGATGTAAATGGCTACTTGTTCAGTGGTAAAGATGAACATTCTCCTTTCATTTTCTCAGGTTGGCTACACAAGTGCTCCTGGTCAGGGAGGTATTCTGGCTCAAAGAGAATTTGACAGACGTTTCTCCCCCCATTATGTAAGTGATCAATTTTAAGTCAGTAAGAAACCACAGAACAACTTTGGTCTCATTGATTTTTGGTCAGGACTGATTCTGTCAAAACATTTACCAGGAATGTAAACTAGCAAGGTAAAAAAAAAAAACCAGGCTGACCTTCTATGGTTTCTAAGACTTCTATGGTTTAATAATACAAGTGACATGGGCTAACATGTTGAAAGTCCCATTTTCATTTCAAGTTCACGTTAAATTTAGTGGAACTTGACCTTGGAGATCTTTTGATGTTGAATTTTACTTCATTAGAATGTTACACCTGTTGAAGGAAACATATTTTGGAAAGAAAACGAGTTAGTTCTGTGTCTGTTTCCACAGCTGGACTGGGCTGCATTTGGTGTGATGACTCTGCCCTCCATCGGCATCCCTCTGCTCCTCTGGTACTCCAGCAAGAGGAAATACGATTCACCCAAAAGCAAGAAGAACTAAAGGAGAAATAAGTGACACATATTTGTGTTTGAGCTAAAATCAGGTTATGGGCTGAGAAGTGGGGTTGAAGAACATGGAGGGGTTATTGTAGAGGGAGCATTTTTCAATAATTTATTACCCATATTGGGGTAAAAGTTTTTTTTTTCTTCCATATTTTTTGAATGAGGGAACAGTGGGCTGATACATTGTGGATTGGATTTTTTGGCAGTGTTAATTATTGACCACTGCAGCCAGTCGAGGCTGCCACTAGCGGTTTGGCAATATGGTTCCTTTTTTTTTTTTTTTTTTTTGAGACTAATTGTTGAAAAACAGAATGATTCTGGAAAATGTTCACCTTCATTCTTGGTGGTCTGAGATTACCAGTAAAAATAAAATGTAGGTTTTACAACAAACACTAATTTTTCTGTTCTAATATCATTTTCTGATGTTTTGAGGTGTTTCAAGTAAATTTCAGTGATCTGTTCCTCATTTATTCTTCATCCTGGTCTAAAAGTCTTAAGACATGTAGAGGTGTTGACTAATGGCGAGAGACGCTGGGGCTTGAATGTGCTCTGGAAGGATCTTTGTTGAATGCAATCCACTAGTAACACTTACTGCAAAAAGTATAATTAATTGGAAGACAAAAAAAAACACAAGAAGAACTACTGATGTTTAAATATGAAAACAATTGTTTTTAAGTTGGATTTGAGATGCCCTTGTGAAAAATTTAAACAGGCTCATAAATATTTCTTGGACACCAGACACACTTACTCTGTGTAGACACCTTACATTATGCTTCTCTCTCAGTCGCTCTGTGTGTACATAGCAGGGAAGACAGGAAAACCTGTGTGTGTGTGTATATATATATAGATATATATATATATATATATAAAAATTATGTATATAGAATATATATATATATATATATATTTTTTTTTTACATCAAAGAAACTTCTGTGATGCTCTCATAAAGGGGGATTGCATGTTATGACACTCGAGTTTGGGTGAATTTGAGGACTTTATATGGGGGGCAAAAAGTAACATCAAGTTGAAGTGAATGGATTATGTTTATTTGGATAACATTTAATTCCTAATTTTACATATCATAAATGCTGATAATTTAGTATAGAACATTTATTTGTTGGGTCAGGATGTGTGAGCAGTATGACACACCCAAAACAGAAATGAAATTTATTCCAGTATATACATTGTTAAAAATACTAAAAAGCTGAAAATGCTTCATACACCAAATGTTCTTTCACACTCAGTGGCGTTTAAAACAGGTGGCTGTGTTGGGAGTACCATGTACATGATCGTGCCTTAACGTTTAGGGTTAGGAGGTGGTAGAGGAGGTCTGGAGTTAGGTGGTCTCTCAGGGATCTGCTCATATATAGAGAAATCTGAGTTCACAGGCTGCGGAGGCTCTGAGATGTTACCAAAATTCTGAGAAAGAAATAGAAAATGAATATTGTCATTGTAGTGAAATGAATAACACAGATCAGTTTGTATGAAGCCTAGTCTTGGTTTTAATTAGAGCATGAATTTAGTTCTAATTAAAAAATGTTAAATATAAGATTAGATTTTGTGTCTCAACAAACTAATTTATAGTCAGTTGTATATTTAGTGGCCCACTCTGTAAAATCCAATTTAAGAGGGAAAAAAAATCATAACTTTAAGGTTGTTTTAGTGGGTTTTTTAGAATAAGAATTTAGGAAATCCCTTAAAACTCTTGAGAACAAAATATAGCATGCTCCCATTTACGCAAGGCATTTAAAAATCTGAGTATTTAGGAACCCTTATGGAGTCTTTAATGACTTCCTATTGAACTGAGGTATAAATATGAGGTAAAAGATTAAATTCCCATAGGGTGGATATTAAAATTCATATTAATCTTCCACATTCTTCTCTCATCAGTTTCTGGTTTCTTTAACACTTTGCTAATGTTTGGCAGTGGCATCTTCCAAACATATGTTCAGCCTCACACTAAAATGATTTACGGAGCACAGAAATGCTCTGCCTGTGTGGTCTAAAAAAGCATAGAGAACTCGTTACTCCTAAATTTGAACATGGTATTGAATTCATTAATAATTGTCAAAAGACCTATTATATGATAAGGGATTTTTTAATGTACTTCAATGAGTTAAAAGTTAGATCTCCCTCATATTTGTATTGAATGATACTGAGCAAATTATCTACAAATTAAATCTATTTTTCATGAGCTTTTTTTAACCAGGTCTACAATTGAACTATTGTTTCTAGTTGAGCTGTCTATATATGTTTGTAACTTAAACTCCATCATACCTGGACACTGCTGTCTGGTCGGATGGCTGCATGTCTAGGTGGTGGTCTGAAGGGCATGCTTGGGGTGAGCCTTGTGGATGAAGGGGGGAAGTTAACTGTGGAGGATGCCCTTATTGGAGGAGGAGCTGGTGCACTCATCAGGTCATCTCTGATGCCTTTAATATTGACCTCTGAGTAAAGGTGACCACCAGAAAGGTCTCCTAGAGAGATGACAAACATGAGTTGCATCAGCAGCAATAATATCAGAGTATGTACAGATTGAATATACCTGCATAAATTCTAATAGTATAACTTAAACTCATAACATACATATTTAGGCCACTGATGAGGTCAGACAGGGGGGATGGTACCTTGTTCAATGGAACCATAGTGATGACACTCGCAGTGGTGAGATTCAAACCAACATCTTTCTCACTGGAGGGCCAACCCCCTAACCACTAGGCCACCAACTGCCCTATTGCACAGCTTTTTAGTGGCAGTCGAAAAAGATATAGGCTGAAAGGGGTGGTGGCGTCTTGTAATAAAATGTTCGCCCAATTTTAGTAATAGAGTAAATAATTTCCAATTCCTACCCACTAGCTAAGGGAAGCCTATTAATTATTATATTAAACTGTTTAATATGACCTGAGACATAAATGATAAAAAGCTATATTTTCTAGTTATACTACTGTCATAATTTCAGTTAGCTCCTGTGTCCAACCAATTTAAAACCTTCTGAATAAATATTTCACCTGCATCCATTGCTATTTCTCTGCGCCTTCCCGTCGCGTAGGGGTCAATCTCCTCATTGCAGGTGCGTGTGTGCGGGGTCTCCTCATAAGTGTGCAGAGGCTCTAGTTCCCAATATTTCTGTTCGGCTATGCTTGCAGCGCTGGGAAAAGAACCAATAGATGCTGCTGCCCCCAGTAAGCTGGGGTCAGGGTCGGGTTCAGTAAAGGAGGGGTTTCTCTGTATGGCCCGGGGTGGTTTTTTGACTCGAGCATAGGGAGCATCTGTAGGCTGGGTCAGGTCTCCTGCTTTGCTCACAGAAAGCTCTTGTTTGTCAGTCTGCAAACAGGTTGGATGTATAAATAAATATAAAAAGAGAAGAACTCTGAAAGTAGGCTGCGTTTACAATGTTTAGCAGACATTTTATCCAAAGCAACACCCATTCCCAACTACAGGAGGCGGTCTCCCTGGAGCCACTTGGGGTTAAGAACCAAATGGTGGTATTCTGAAGTTAGGACTTGAACCCATGACCTCCTGGCCCAGAGGTAAATGTCCTTCCTTCTTGGCATATACCAGAAGCTGCGCATAGGACGTACTTGCACATTCTAACATGACAAAAAACACGAGGTTAAGTCAACCTGTCATTGGCTACAACTAAATAAAGTGAAGGTTCTGGAGTGGCCATCTCAGTCTCCTGACATCAATGTCACTGAGCCACTTAAAGAGACCTGAAACGTGCAGTTCATGCAAGACAGCCCAAGAATTTTTAGGACATGGAGCTTTTTGCTTGGAAGAATGGCCAGCTTCACCATCTGAGAAGATGACATTGATGTTAAAGAGGGGTATGTAAATTTATTATTAGGGTCAATGACTTCAGCCAAACATTAACCATGAGTGAAAGAAAGGTGTTGTGCTATTATGCATATTCTCTAAAAAATGGTTAAGAAATCACAAATTGTGCCAGGGTATGTAAACTTATGAGCACAACTGTGTTATTACCATGAGCATTTAAGGAATACTTGGTAACATCATTGTGGATATCAAATAATAGTTCTATTTAAGTTGCTTTGTTACCTCTTGGCTGGGATGCATTGTGTCAGAGATTCTGGTGCACTCAGAGAGAGAGTGAGACTTCTTCAGGACCTTCCTCACCACGGCGTACTGCGCAGAATCGGAGGCAACAATGGCAACTTGACTTGCAGAGCCAGTGGCAGGACACACTGGGACAGACTGTGTGGGACCTTCTGCCATCTGCCCACTTTCATCTGATCTTCCTACAGCAGTTGCCACTCCCAGCTTTGCTATCTCATCAGTGCTGCTGGACTGGTAGAGGGGAATATTGTAAAAAGTAATCAGTTCCTAAACAAATACAAATGTAATTGTGAGTACTGTGGTATGTACTCGTCTAAATCCATGATTGCATGAAAACAAAACACTTAATTTTGTTCAAAAATAAGTTGGTTAAAAACATTGGTGTCTGTTACATTTTGTGACAAAACATTCCAACTTTGAATATACATTTAATAAGAAAAATGGTCTTAAACTTTATTTTGCTTTTTTATAAATTTCTTTGAGGTCCACTTCTAAATTTTGTGTGGTTTACAAAACAAAGACCGTTTTTTTTCTTTATTCCTAAACTAAACAAACTATGTTATTTAAAGGCTGATACATGTAAATAACTCTGTTCAAATTAGCCTCTCTCGAAAACAGTTTGGGCTAAAATGCCCTTCATGACTTCAGGCGAATGGACAGAGCTAAATTGCTGTAGACTGAATGAGTTGATGGATGAACATTTGTTGGTTTTTATAATGTCATAAAATATGCAAATTTATAATAAACAATTTTAGCAGGTTAGGTGTAATTTATTAACCGAAAGGCCTGTGAAGTAAACATTGTGAAACCCTAAAATATGCCAATTTTTACATCAGACATATTTATTTTTCAAAAATACAAGGAAATGAGAATGAACATTTCCATGATATGGGTCCTTTAATTGCCAGTAAATAATCATGACAAGTCTGTATTGGCTGCAAATGTGATTAATTGCCAGTATTCTGGAGAAACAAGCTACAATACATGAAATGAGCAGCAAAAACAGCTCATTATTCACTGTTGCATTTACATCTTTCCACCTTTATTAGGCTACAGGCAAGATGTTACTCACATGGATGCATTATTGGTACATAAATCCATGCAAATAGGTTCCATAATTTGGCCCTGAGGTTTTTTATTTTAAACTTATGGGCCTAGAGTTTATATTCACTTTAATTTTACACACTACTAAGCATATATAGTCTATCTATGTGTGTTCTTGTGTGTGTGTGTAGTATTTATTAAAACAGATCTCTATGTAAAAGGTATGATTTTTCCCATTATCATCTGACCTGGGGAAAAATGGATGTACTCTATTGCCTTTCCAAGATCTGGAATATAAATGGTTTATTATATATATATATAATAAACCATCTATATTCCAGATCTATATTGATATTCTATTAGTTTAAAATGAATAAAAACTGTGTGTTCCATTATGCAGTTCTGTAGAGATATCATGTGGAGAGTAGGCTCCAAATTTGAAACATATTAACTGAATTCTTAAAGGGATGTCCTCTATTTTGTTAGCACCCATGTATACAATAAATTCCCATTACATGATAAAATATGGCATGATTGTATTTAATTACACCTCAAAAATGCATATAGGTGAAAATGCATATTGGCAAGCTCCCTTGTATCTATGCTCATCTATATGCTCTTTGTAGTTAAAAACTGTAGCCCATCTGTTGGGATCCTAAAAATGTGGGTAATACACGATTCCGAGGAACAGATGGACTAATGTCTGTTAATCTCAAGAGGGTTGATTTATCTTCTTTACAGAGTGGAGAAGCCCTAAAATCTACAAATGCACGACAGAATATCTGAGCACAGTGACCCATACCTGCACACATGGCACAGTCAGGGTTTCATTGAAGGGCCCCACTGGATTGTGAGTGTAGTAACTGATCAGCTCGTCCAGACTGCTGTGCCTGCTCTGCTCACCAGCAATGACATACTGCCCATTCAGTCCGGACACTTCGCTTTCCTCCTCTATGATGAAGTGACGGCATCTGTCTGCCCCTCTGGAATCAGACGGCACTTTACAGAGTGTAAATATGAGTGTGTGCAGTGTGCATCTTTGGTTTGGACAGTTGCATACCTGTAAGAGAGCACAAAGCCGACTTTTGACTCACTGAGCCTCAACAGGAAATAGCCCTGCTGCTTGTCCTGCAGTAGCATCTCCGCCTCCCTGAAAGACAGAGAGAAAGAGAAGTAGCATCTTGTGCACTCGTCAAAAATAGGATATCTTCCACTAAATGATGTCAAGCGGATGTGTGTGTGTGCGCACATGTGGTTGTGCACCTGTAAAGGTGGCAGCCTGTACACTTGGAGGAAGTGTCTTTGGGTGTGTTTGTTTGTGTGTCTGAGAAGGAAAGAAGAGAGAGAGAACCTGCGCGTGGCAAAGCCATGGAGCCAGCGTGGCAGTGGGCATCCGGGTTTCTGAAGCCGTGGTAGCTGAGTTCTTTGAAACCACAACAGGATGTGAGCCCGCAGAGAGGGAGTCTGCGCCTCCAGAGGCCCTGCAGGACCGAGCACCTGAGAGGGAGCAATCCGCTTCACTACTTCCTGAGAGAGAAATACACCACAGTGCTTTTTAAAAACGTAAATGTTCTGTGGTGAATAGCTCCCAAATGCAGTACTGAAATTTCCCCCCTCTTCTCTAATGTCACTTACTCCGATTCAGGAAGTATCTTCTAAAAAGCTTATCTAAATACAGGACATGGTTCATGGGAGGATGCAAGGGGATGCTGTCTGCCTTCATTGTTTTAAATGATCCCCAACTAATATGATATATTTGTTTTTAACGAGTGTTTGCGGAGAGGGAGGCACAGTGGCACAGAGGGAAACGCTACTGTGCTGCCCTATCTGCAAACGTTACAGTAGCTTGAATGATCTGTCCCAGCATGCACGTAAACCCTAGGTGGGAACGAGGCCTTAGATCAATTGTTTATAAGCCAGAAAAAGGAATTCTTTGAATGCTCATTTTTGCTCAAACACACCTACCTCAGGGAGGGCTTGATAATGAGTTGATTTGTTAGCTCACTTGACTAAGATCAGATAAAGTAAAGTGGCTCATTATAGACACACATGAACACACCACACAGTGTGCAGTTCTTTCTCTGCTTTCAACTCATTCACCAGGTGAAGTAGCGGGCAGCCAGCAAGGACACAGGTTCCAGGGAGCAGTGTGTGTGTAGGCAGTACCTTGTTCAAGGGAACCACTAGCAAACTCATGGACTTCTGATCACAGAGGCAACTCCCTTACCACTAGGCCACCAGCTGCCCCACAGGCACCACCTGAGTACTCCGTTAATAGGATCAGGACGCAATGATGTAATAAAGATATCCGCAAGTAGGTGAGGGTATATATACAGGGGCATAGCACCAAATTCAGGGCCCTATGTACAAGCAGGGGGCCCCCGGATACTCCCTACAACCTCAGGGGCCCTCCCCCCACTAGGGGCCCTGGTAATTTATTCCCACTTTTCACCCAACTACGACACCCCTGTATATATATATCTAAAAAGATGGCTGAGCATGCATTTCCAGCACAGAATGGCTGGTAGCCTATATGCGATGATACGCAAGTGTAACCAGATCTGAACTCTACCCACTTTGGGTAAGAAGTTCTTTTCATGCAATAATGTAATCAGACCTTTATTATCAATAATGATATGCACTTATTTTACTTTTTTTATACATAACATTATGCCATAGGATTGTAACCACAGAAGCAAGTCTGTTAGAGAGCAATTGTGCGAGGCATGTGTGTGATTTTGCTATGCAGCGTGCATGATGGTAATGTGGTGGTTACAAGCTTTACTAGCTCACTATATGAGCCTCACGGCTCCAGTGTAGAACCAGAAAAAAACACTTAAGTCTCCAGATATCAGTTTAACATGAACAACATCTTTAACCACAGAACTTACATTTTCACTTGATATAATGATGTTTGCCTGAGCTGTAGTGCTCTCGTTCTCCTTCTGACTGGTCTGGATATTTGATTGTTGGGCTACTGGCTGTGCAGCAGGATGGCATTTTATGCTGCGCCTGGGTTTGACCGGAGGCTTCCGAGTGGTGGGTTGGGAATCTGGGGTAATAGATGAACGAGGCAAGGGCCTGGGGTATTGGATTGGCAGTGTGTTGAATCGTTCTTCCCTCTGAAGGGCTTCAGCATCTGGACACAAAACAAAATGGGCCAAATCAATTTTTTTGACTGACATATCAATTAAACTGTGGCCAATTGACATTTTTGAAAGGTGTTTCTGTTAGCATTCAATATTTCAGTAGCAGAAGAATCATGAAATCCAGCAAGGAGTAATACATATTAACACTTTTTTGAAGGTTACGTATGTGGAAACTTCAATGTCTAAGCAGTGAACACTGTATTTATGCTATATTTGAGCACTTTTAATTTGCTGCTTATATTATTTATTGTAAGATAACATAAGGAAATATAAAAAGTAAATTACTTTGTGTTGACACTTACTTATAACTTATGGACATCCATTTCATTTGTGAGATCATTATGAAGCATCCCGCGTAAATACATTTATATATGCCAGAGGTCTGCTGTATATCTGAATGAATATTTCCGTAAAAAATCTAAATTTTTGGAATTTTCACTTATACAAGATTTTTAACTAAATCAATTTAGTGTCCAAATGTTACTTCAGCACATGAGTTCTGTGACTAAAAAACACTACAACTTACCCAATTTGCCTAAATTTACCCATAAAATATGAAACAGAGCCACAAAAATTAACTACGTAATTACATAAATTAATTACATAACTACAAACTTTTGTTATGTGCATTTTAAATCTAGTATCTTTGTACCCCTATAACAAAAAGGGCACATGTACTTTTTCTTTTACTCAAGCACAGATTTCTACAAAAACCTTTGCATCCATACATGGACAATTATGTGGTAAAATTATCACGCGCACCAAATTCTTCGAGAAAACTTACCTGTAGATTCATTGACTTTGGAATAACAGTGTAACAAAATCTATTCTAATGTCTGTATACTCAAACTTACTTCATAAAACCACTTTGAGTCACTATACAGTCATTTCATGTCATTCAGAGTTTATGCATGTGTTAAGGAGTCCATATGAAAACAACTGATTCTGGAGACATTTAATAGATGATAATTTATCCAGATATGAATACTTTGCTCCAATATTTTATATTGTTGTTTTCTTTGCATGAAACATGACAACATTTGGGGTAAGATTACGAATTGACAGCCACAATATAATATAAATCAGATACTGAATTACACTAAAAGCCAATCATTTTAGATGCATCACAGTTTAGACAATCAAGCTGCTCTTTAGCATCACCAGTCTTGTTTTAGTCTTATTTTTAGATTGATGCAGTAAGTCACACTTACACAGATGAAAATGGCCTGACAAGCGGAAATATCAAGTCTTTCTTTAACCACAGCACCAACATGTCCAGAGCACTCTCGCAAAGTTAAGCCCAACACTTAAAAGTACAAATACTGCAAGGCTGACAAAGAGAAATGTATAAATATACACTAAAACATAGTTTATTTAGTTACTAAACAATCTGTACATAATAATACAAGATTGTAATATGGATAGAGTTTATACTTGACATTTTTACAATGTTAGAACAGCACAAAGGACAACAATGATTGCATATATCAGACTGCTCTCAGATTTTCACCCTTGGGAGCAAGAACGGACATGTAAATTATTTCTGTACTTCATATATTTATACACACAGAAAGAAGGTTCTGTCTTGCTGAGAGTGAACAGTGTAAATATGTATCTATATTTGTTATTCTGGGTAGTCTATAGAAAGAGAGAGATCTGACCTTTAATTTTTTGATAGTCAAAGTCCATCTTCACTGACAGGAAGCTGGAGCACAGCAGCACTTCATAAGTGCACCGCATGTGTGAATGTGAGAGTCACAGAGATAGACAGATAGTCAGAGAGAGTGAGTGAGTGAGAGAGAGAGAAAGAGAGAGAGTGTGTGAGAGAGAGAGAGGGGAATAGAGAGTGAGAGAGAAAGCAATGATAGGGTAAGCAGAGTTACTAGGCGCGTCATTGTCTCTATGATGCATCAATACTGAATCGGTCATGAAGAAAGTGCAAAACGCAGTTGCTAATTTTGGATGTACTGAAGGTTTCAGCTTCACACTGGGGCGTGGTTTCCATTTGCCTGAGCTAGCAGATTGTAAATGTCATCTGAAGTATCACAGTAGGTTGTTACAGTGGAACTGCAGGTTGAGTGAAACACAAAGATTTAATCTGAAATGATAACACACATATCCATTGCTAAGGAAACTACAACATTGTTTTTAAATGTGTGTGTGTGTGTGTGTGTGTGTGTGTGTGTGTGTGTGTGTGTGTGTGTGTGTGTGTGTGTGTGTGT
>JBBMFX010000134.1:5081609-5103501 GCA_037832545.1 Rhabdalestes septentrionalis | reverse complement strand
TCATTATGGAAAGCAGGTGTTGTTGTGCAGAGTTGCAGGAGACACAGTGTTTATGTGGGCTGACTGTGGGGGAATACCAGGGTGTCAGACAGCCCTCTAACACCAGGTACGACTCTTCCTTGATGTTTCTGGTGTAAGAAGTGTCATCTAAAAGGGCAATCTTGAGAAACACAAAATGCTTTTACTGACCAACATGTGACATGTTTGAGTTAGGCATTTAAATGAACTTAAACTCAAGATTAGTGATCAGTTCTGTGCTCTGTCAGAAAAAAATGCAGCAAGAATCACAATCAGAAACAACTATTTATCATGAAGGAAAAGATTTAGTACTATGGCTTCACAGACACACAGAGACAAGAACAATATAAAATAATGTTTAAATTTTATGCAATAAAAAAATGGGCAGTAAAAACTTATGCAACAATATGCAATACAATATTCTCAACACAAATGTAATTACCTGTTAGTGAATTACCAACGACACAGGTAGTAGTTAGGCGTATGTTACATAAGGAGTGTGTTATAGATAAGTAGTACCGTATATGAGTAATATTGGTGGATTGATATTCACATAGTGAGACTACTGCACATACTAAGATATTTCACATAATGAAATGATTTAGCACTCCTTTAGAAAACTAAACGACACTGCATGTGGTAAGACTGTTGCACATAATGTTTAGCATCGGATAGGAACATTACACAGTATTGCACATGACAATTGCACATCATAGCAAGATAATAATACTGGACAAACACTCCAGATGGGATGGTAGCCTCAAGGATACATTTTCAGTTAACAGTTTAATATTAAATTCCAGTTATATTCTTAAGTTGGATTTGAGGGTTCTCTATTTAGAAAGATTATGAAGATTTTCAGATGTTATTTCCCGTTCCTGTTTGATACCTTTAGAACGTATTTACAATACACAACTTGACCTTAAGGTGCATGTTGTGCTTTTGAAGGTGCATTTATATTTGCATACAGTGGACACTTTTAAAACACAAATCTACAATTGAAGCTATTAGCATGTCATTATAAATAATTGTGTGTCACCTGGCTTACTTAGGTTGTGGCCTCTACGCTGCCCTTGGCTTTTTTCAATAATGTTGCAACTTGGCACTGGATGAGTCAGTGTTTTCAGAAATATTTGCAGCAAAATTCTGCTTTAGCTAAAATGTGTCCTTCAGAGATAATTTTAATGTGGCTGTGCAACTGATATTCTAAACTTGTTGGTTTTTAAATGGCGTAGCACATTTTAAATTATACAACATGCCACAATGTTTAAATATCAAACATTTTCCCCCTGGTTTTACCACTCTTAGACTTATATTTGTAATCTTTTGTAACTATTATGTGTTAGATTTAGCTTGCTGCATTGGGAGGACCAGAACTTTGTCAGAATAAACTTCTGGATCGATTCACTGTGGTTTAATCATAAGTTTGTGAGAGCCATCCCACCTTATAGACTTCATCTCATTGTATTTTCTCTTCATTGCACCTAATGAAATGAAACCTATGTCTAATGAAATACATGAAGTGCGGCATTTCATAGATAAAACTAGTGATGCTGGTTTTGCTTCTGTCAGCTGAATGCTCAAAAGAGAATGAATCACAAAAATATGGAATATATTTTGAAATGAAATCAATGAAATCAAACCCTTTTTCGCAACTGTGGAAAATCAGTGTTCTGAGTTTAGTTGTAGAATAATCAGTGTCACACAGCAACACAGAGGCATGAACAATATAAGAAAAAAGTTTAAATAACATCCAAATAATATCCTATAGTAGAAAAATTAATCAAAGTCAGGTATTCTGGTAGATGGCCAAACCGTCAAATAGACTTCTCCTGTTCCTGTTCTTCCTATGCTCTTACTGTTGTGTTTATTTAGGCAGAGTGTGTTGGATTGCACTGTTGGAAATAAACTTTGCAGAAGGTGTGAAAGGGTGAGTGGGATAGTGGGTGGTATGAATATTAATGGAAATACCCTGCTTGACACAGTCAGGGAGCATTTCAGAAGAGATTCAACAGCTTTTTTGGATGAGTACATGAATGAATCAATAAGTTGTTGTGTGCAACATTAATGTTCTCGACATGGTGTGGGCCTTTTAATATCCACCACACAGAAAGAGAACGTAGAAGGATTGATGGGTTGTATACGTCTAATTTATACTAAAAGTGATACATACAAGCTTTAACATTTCTGAACAAAAATACATTATTAGCATTTACAGAAAACATGTGTAAAAATTATTTGTAGAGTACAAACACTGGATAAAGTAGAGATTTTGTTGCAAGAAACCACTATTTTATCATTAAAATATACAGAAGTGTGTTCTATGTTTTTAATAAGTGATTTGCAGCCTTTTGCATACGACTGCATGTTAGTCAGATATTAGTCTGATTAGCCTGCAGCTAATCAGACCACCTACTAATTAAGTCATGTTTGCAAGGTGAATATATAGATTCAGTTTTTTCCTACCGAAACATTACACAAGGATTTCAGTCTGCTCTGGTTTTAAAAACTGAATTGTGTAAAAAGTAACTTGAGTTATGTGCATGTTGCAACCATAGCAATCATACTTGTAGGCGTATCTGTTTCTGAGTTGTTATTGTAGAAAAATTGCAAGATTTATAATCTCTACAGCATTATTCCTTCAGAGGGTTTTCAGGCTCTGTGCCTCTACATAGTACGGCTGGACTCGAATATTCAAGTATTCGTTCGGCGGGAGGGCATTCGAGTTTTCATTTTGAGATTCGAATATTTGAAAGAAGAAAAAAAAACATTTTCCACGTGACATCGATCCCTGCAAAACCAAAAGCGTCTAGCTGCAGACTCCTGGAGAGCGGAACTCCACAGGAAACACGTGACCGCCTCTCTTTACAACTCATGACATAAGTAATAAAACTAGTGGATAAATAGGTAAACTCCGGAGTACAGCATTTTTCAGTTGGAAATAATATTGACACCACATATTTAATGTTAATAATTAATAATATTTTGTTATTTATTTTTGTTTTTTTATTTGGCACACACTAAAATCTCAATATGACCTTTCCAACGAGCCCGAGCACGGAATTGTCCTCCACCCAGAACTGGAGAAACTTAGACGTTAACCTTCACCAAGCTGTGAACTGTGAAAAAATTAAGAAAAAGGGTTTCTCTTGCACTTCACTGCCAGTGTTTACAGCTGGCTGGTGGTGGAAAAAATGCATTCGAGTTGGTTTTGAAATGTTTGTGCGAGTTTTGAGCGAGATTTGTTAAGTTTTGTGGCTTTTTGTGAAGGCGCTATCTGGCTAGCCAGTTTCCACTGGCTAATACTGGAGTCTCGCGGCAAATTCAAAAAAGAAAAGCTGTGTTTAGCGGTTTGTTGATTTATAATTGTACTTTGAAAATATGGATTTCGAAATTCAAGATGGCGAATACAAGATAAGAATTCATTCAGCCCCCTCCCACTGAAGCTTCGGAAATTCGTTTTTCTCTACCGAATACTCGAAGCTCAAAAAATGGCATTCGGACCAGCCCTACTGTATAGCCCAAGGTTGCCCTGCACTGCTCCTGGAGATTTACTCACAATTTTTGAACTTTGTGTACACAGTTTGGGAAAGGCCCTTTTTTCTGTTCCTGCATGACTGTGCCCCAGTGCTCAAAGCAAGGTCTATAAAGACATGGTTGGATGAGTTTTGTGAGTTCAAAACTTTCTTGTCCAACATCAGTGCCTGACCTTCTAAATGCACCACAGAATAAAGGGGCAAAAATTCCCACAGAAACTCCAAAATCTTGAGGAAAGAGGAATGAAAGTCATTATGGCAACAAAGTTTAGACCAAAACTATATTAACGTCCAGGTTATATAATGCAGTGTTTATTGGTGTAATGTTCAGGCACCCCAATACTCATGTCCATTATTGTATGGATGAGGGAAAGGGAAGCATAGTTGGTGCAAAAAACATCTGTCCCTGGATGTATTTTGGAATCTTAAGAAATAAGGTTTAACAGTTAACCTGCAACATATGCTTTGTTCTGATGAACATGATTGAGTTGTGCAACTATAGACAGCTTTCTTATCATGTCCTGTATTGTTGGGGAATATTTTCCTCTGCAGATTTAACCAGTTTAAATTTTCTCAGACAGATGAGGTTCAACCTTCTTTAGGACCAGAGTCTACATGGTCAGCACGGTTTGTCTACCTTTAGAAAACACTGGAATCTGCTCTTAGATCAGTATGTAGCTCAGGCCCTCTCAAGTTCTTCCTGATGGCAATGGAATGTGCTTTTATCGTCACATGGATCTGCCTTGACAAGAGCTATTCATGGAAAACAGGAATTTCATATCCCTTTCCAGAAAGACCACGCCTGTAGCCTCAGGCTTGCATGTGAAGTAGTAGGGAGAGGAACTACAGTGTGTTCAGTATTTCTAACTACTGCACAGTTCAGAGCACTGAAGAAGCCGAGTAATTCTTCACTTTGTTTATAATACGAGCCTATAGTATTCACCTGGTCTTGCTTCCTTGATAACTTTACTTTTCTTGCTAACACTACATAGTAACCCGAATTAATTTAAGAAATGTTCATACAAATGTCTAGTGTTACACAGAATTATGTGCAGTCAGTCAAGCAAAGCTTAGATTTCTCTTGAGAAAAAAGACTAACAACTGTGGCCATTGGTCAGTGTTAGCCTAAATAATTGCAATCTAGTCATATAATTGCAAATTATTATGTAATAGTAATGCTATGATTATAAATATTGCTGTTTTGAAAAACCCTTTAGATGTTCATAGAAGTCAACAAAGAAAAGAAATGGAAGTGATCTGTGAATGCCAAAAATGCTGCATTCTTTTGTTTATGGTCCCAGACTGACTCAAAGTTATTTGGTCTTGGTCCCCCTCCTCTAGATCATGCTCAGCTGCTTGATGGTTATTGTTCCGCAGTGGTTTAGGGCTTGAGAGCAACGATTTGTAATAAAATGAACTTTATTGTTGTGCTCTTTGTCCTGTTTCCTGGTATGATATTGAAGGAAGCCAGTGGGAGGGACTAGATGGGAACCGTCACAGGGAAAGTGATTCTAAATCAGAGAGAAGTTCAAAAGTTCTAATTTTTTTTGTGATATATTTTTATTCTTTGCAGCTTTACTGAATTAAATTTCTAGTGCTTTATGTTCTTTGTCATTGTCTTGCTGCAACTGTTTGTTTCAGAGTGCAAATCTACGCAATATTTCTGGTAAATAAGGTTTCACTCGGATTGGAAAAAAGCCAAATTCAGCTTAACCAGTTCCATTGTGTGCTGTAACTTCACTAACTCAGTAAGGAGCGATGTTGGCTATGTTCCTGAATGTCTTTTATAATTTCATAACATCATAGCCTTTAAGTGAATGCCATTTTCTTCTCTTAATACACAAAATTGATATCTTGACACATAGGCCTACGAGTTTTTTTTTCCAGTCACTCTTTTCAATTCTCCCTCTGCAACTCCCACTGTTTATTTAGCAAAGTCTTTTCTTTTGCTTAGAATTAGTGCTTCCCCTTCCCCTTCATCTTCTCATTTACTCTCTTTGTTTTCTTCCAGGCCTCTCTGTTTTTCCTCACAATAATGCAGAGAAAGAATTTCAGTCGCTTGAAAACTAATTACACAAGTATGTGTGTATGTGGGAAAGGGGGGTGTTATGTAAGCGTTGGCCAACACTCTCTGTATTACATGGGAAACTGACTGACCTGAGGTTTTGCTAATGTTTCTGCATGGTTTGAATAAAAACATCATGTACTCTGGGTTTCTGTTTTGTCCCGTCATGGTTTTTTTATTTTATGTTGTTTACCAAATCAACTAATCAACCTCTCCCTGTTAAAAGATAAAAAATGTATGAACTTGAATCAGTTTAAATCCAATGCTTAATCTTTAGTTCTTAGCTACATGGTCCAATACTACATATTTCACTTAAAATTAATGAACAAAGTGTAGTCAAACTGTATCAGCACTGTTGAGTGTGATCCACTCACTACACACACATACGCTAACGTGCCAAAACCCTTTTTGTGCTAAAATCTACTGCCTGGCTCATTGGTGGTCCTGTGAGGCTCCTGACCACGGTTAAGTGGGGTAAAGGGGGATGACAAATGATGCAAATATGGATTTGCAAACTATAAAGATCACCTATATGATCATTCAAGATGATAAATACGGTGTGCTAAATGAGGTGACGTGTGGTGACCTGTGGAAACTCTTCACATTTCTTTAAAAAAATACTTCCACAAGCATGTTATCTTTGAAATATTTTAAATCGGAAAATATAATATTATACATATTATTCACAACATGTTTTTCTGGGAAAAATGAACAGCATTCATATTTATTAACAGCATTCATGAGTTCAGGCATTGACATTGAACGAGAGGTCCTGCCCTGGTAAAAAGTTTCCATAACCCTTAAAACAATCTGTCTGTTTCACAGTTTTCACCAATGTGACCCTTAGCCAGATTTTCTCCCTGTCTTGCAGGTCTGGACCAAGAACTCCAGAATTTACTCTAGGAGCAATGCTGCAGTCTACTCGGTGATCGCAGTGTGTGTGGTAAAAGTGTCAGTGGGCTAGAAAAGGAAGAGACAGCATGGCTGTTTTTAAGGTGGATAATGTGGAGGACCTGTATGAAATCGAAGAGGTTCTGGGCAGGTAAGATTTCTTCATGTAACCATGTTTTCTGTTCCATTCAGATCTTCAGGTATTGGTGTAATATCATAAACAATAGTCATTGTAATAAATGACAAGAATCAGTTTGGGCAAACTAAATTTGGCCTTTCTAGTGAAACCAAAGTTTTTTGAAAAATAATTGATTAGCATAATCATAGTATCAAATTAGATTCGGCTGTAATATGTATGGGAACAAAAATGAAATGTAATGAATAAAAAATCAGTCAAGATATTATGCATTGCCTTACCTAATTGCTCGAATGGTGCTAGAAATATAGTCTCCATCAACAGCCACTTAATGAGGAATACCTACTATGGATGTACACTTATTCTCTTTATCAGACCATAATTGTACACTGTTTTTACTTTACCCTTTTCATCAGTGGTCAAGATCTCCACCAGACCACAGTGAGCGGACATTATTGGTGTATTTTTCTCAGCACAGCAGTGAAACTGATTTTGGTTGTGTAATATTGGGATGTGAGCTTTGCAGAGAGTGGATCATGACAATGATACTAATGTTTCTGGGTGGGATTGCTCTGCTGTCAAATTCATGTCACTCACCACTCATTTTAGAAGTTCTGGTGCTGAATTTTAATGTACTAAATTTGATGTGCTAAATTTTGATGTATTTGTAATTCTACAGAATTATTGTCATGGTTCTCTGTAATGCTAATCTGTGTAGATTTGGTCACAATTTTTGCATTTTATAAGCATGTGTGTTCCTGCATGTGCTGGAAAAATATTAGCACTGGCAATTCCCATTATGGTGCATCCTTAGAGCAAAGTGTGCATAGTTAATTATCTAATGTTCTGTTTGTTTAACCTTAGGTCAGGCAAATTCTTTTCTATTGTATGTGTTTTTTACCTCACCAAACGTTTGAATGAAATCATTGTTGCGGAAATGAGAACCCAGCAATGACATTTTCTATAATATTGGTACTCATTTTGAATTATCACAGTATACAATAATATTAGTAATAATATTAATTATTATAGTTAACAATATTAGTTATTATAGTTAAATTTACCAATAAAACTTTATTGTTTTACCTTGCTGATGTGCTCTCAAATGCAAACTTTGAAGGACCTGTTGGACTAAAGCTGATGCTCCTATCAAATAGAATCACCTGATATTTATAACACTATTACTTCTTTGCAATGTCATAAAAAACAACACATTTGCTTATATTAACTCAGACTGCTGTTTGAATGGTGAACAGTACATGAGGTTATTTAGATTTGTCAGTTTTAATGAAACAGTGAGGTAGCGCCTCCAAAACAGTCTCTTTCCCTAAGGAGTAAAAAGATGTTAAAATGGTCTTGTAAAAATGGTACAGGATAACTCATAAATATCAAAAATGGACCTAAGGTTAAAGAAACACAATACAAAAACATCTCATATATTACTTGTGTAAGGGACAAGTTTCTGAGGCCATTATATGAATGTGGTTTACAGTGTGTAAACTTTGGTTTCTTTGTTAAACCTTTTTAAAATGCTTAACCGGCTCCATATTACAGTTCATCTGAGAAATTACACATGGATGTTTCAGCAGTTGTTAAATAATTTACAATGCTTAGAGTCTTTAAGTTGAATTAAATAGAGAATCAATGATTAAAAAAGGAAACAATAACTCTATAGTTTAAGGCATTAATTCTCTGATGCTCTTTCTTCGCTGGCCTAGTGGCCATTTTGGCCAGGTGCGTAAGGTGCGGGAGCGGAGTACCGGTACCTTGTGGGCAGGCAAGTTTCTGAAGCTGCGGAAAGGTGTGGGAAGTCGTCTGGGTCTGGAAAGGAAGTGTGTGGAGAAAGAGGTGGAGATCCTCCAGAGCCTACAGCACCAAAACATCATGGCGCTCAAAGATGTGTTCGAGAGCAGGGCTGAGGTGGTCCTAATCATAGAGCTGTAAGTTTGTGTGTGTGTGTGTGTGTACTTGTGTATGTGTGTGTGTGAATATATCAGACATAGAAGACAAGGGAGATGAAAAAAGAAGCTCGGTGTGTGGGTGATGAATAGCAGTTTACTGATAAGCAAGAGGGATGAACGCATGGAGTAATAGACCGGATGAATAGGAGCTCAGCCTATTACCAGTAGACTGCTTTGAGGAGAGCCAAATGAAAATGATGCTAATCAGCAGTGTCCATAGATCAAAGCACAATATTCTGTGTTCCAGAATTAATCAGTGCCTTGGAAAGGCTGTTTACTACATAGAGGCCTGCAGAAACTGACACATGGTTCCACTATGTGCATTCTAGTTTGATGTTAATGTTTAACAGCTGGGGGTTTGGGTCAAAGCAGTGTTTGCCAAAGTGATGTCATCTAGAAATTATGTGTGATGGCGTATTAAGTAAATGGTTCTGTCGCATTATAAACTCAAACTGTGAGGAGCTCTGTTTTGCTGGTGTTCTGCTCCTAAACAGGAACATGCCTCCCTGCCCTCCTAGATTTAACTTAAGGAGCAAATAAGCACCTCAGGGTTTCATATCATATTCATATTCATAGTCATGTCTGCCTTCATTATTTATCATCACAGCATTACATGCTGCTATACTGCTATGCAGATCCTTATTCGGTTTACATTGCTGCACTAATATGGCACAATTCATTTTAACATCTCACTTGTACATTGTACATATTTAAATCTGCCAGTGTGTTGCTACACTTAGCTTTAAAATATTTAAAATACTCTAATTTAGCTTTCATGTTTTACTTTTAACTTGTGTTCCTGTTGAAGTTGTTTAACTTTTTTATTTTATATTAATTTTATTTAGGATGTTTGCACAGTCATAAAAAATATATTGCAGGATATATTTCGCAGCGTGTTGTATTTATATAACTATGCATGTGACAAATAAAGAATCATGAATCTTGAATGTTGGAATTTAACTTTGTAAGAAGGTAGAGCTCCACAAAGTGGTTTGGTAACCACTGTGTTGTACAAGCATCAAATAAAATACACTACTTATGTTCTCCCTGTTGTTTCTTATGTATATTAATGTCTTTACTTTCCTTATCTTTTGGCTTGCAGCATAAGCGGTGGTGAACTGTTTGACTTCATTGCTGAGAAGGAGAGCCTAACTGAAACAGAGGCCATAGAGTTCTTGAAGCAGATTCTAGAGGGAGTGAGCTACTTTCACGACAAACACATCGGACACTTTGACTTAAAGGTACATTGTGAATAGGCTCACATCATACATACTAGGGTGGGAGCCAAAGCTGAATACGGTATTCGAAAAGGCACAAGTAATGTGTTGTTTACGAATACGGTATTGGAACTAATACTTTAAAAACTATTTATATTCGGGAAACCCGCCTCCGTCACACGTTCGCGTGGTTAGGGCACTCACCCTGCAATCAGAAAGTCGTGGGTCGATCCATAAGCCTACTAGGAACCTCTGAGGTTCCCTCAGCAAGATATCGTCCTTACACACCGCTCCGCACTACAGTTCTCACACACTGCTCCCCACACGCTGCTCCCTGTACCATCCCTACACACTTCTCCCCTGGCGCCATGTTAATGGCTGCCCCCTGCTGCACTTGGTGAATGGGCTTTTCCCTTTTAAGGAATACAAATACAGATACTTATACCTACATGTATAAATCAACATACATTCAGAAGAGACTTTACATTCCTCATGTAGACTATATTTTCTTTTCAATCAGATCGTATGTAGTTCAGTGACATTTATTTTTGGGTCTTTTTATGTTGTTTTTTTTTGTCTCCCCACAGCCTGAGAATATTATGTTATCGGATAAGAAAGCCCCCAATCCAGACATCAAGATCATTGATTTTGGCATGGCTCACTGCTTCATACAGGGAGAAGAGTACAAAAGCATGGGTGGCACCCCCCAGTACATCGGTAAGTGGTGCAGTCCAGTAAAAAAAGAAAAAAAGAACTGATGTTTACTGCTTAAGGGAGCCACCGTCTACAGAATTGTGTGTATGTCTGAGCCTACATCTGATTTTCTCTACCTTCAGTACTGAGCAGGATTTCCAGGTCCTCTCGTCTCCATGGAGACAAATGAAAGTTCAGGAAGTGACACGGCACTTTTGGTCAGGGTGCGAAATGAGTGGACAGAAACAGGAACGAAAATGGCCTTCCGTTCGCTTGCTAGTGGTGTAAAAACGTGCCGGCTAATTTTTACTACTCATGCTTTTGGCCTACATGCCACAGACAGGGGTACACGCACACACACACGCTCACACACACACACACACACACACACACACATCCACACATCCTCTAGCAGTCAGTGTTCACTGATGAATATCAACAATGACAGCAAGCTTACTCACACACACATGCACACACACACACATAAACCCACTGTTTCAGCTTCAGTATTTGCTGAGTGTGAGTGAAAGCTACTCTGCTGTTGGAAACGTTTGGTACAAACCCCAGCTGAAAGTTAAGAGCAGGTGACATGATATCAGACTTCCTTATCTGGAATATTAATTACCAGGATAAAGTTGCTATGGTAGCTAAGTTTGAGTCTGTCACACGAAGCGTGCAGGGACAGAGACGTCTCTGTTGTGGGGCGTGGTGTTTACGTTAGCAGGTCTTGGTTAGCAGGCTAATAACCAAACTGATGGTTCTCATGCTCATATAAAATCAAATTTCAAATTGTATTTGGCCCATACACAATCATACCGAGTACAACATGCAATGAAATGCTTATTGCTGTACAATGCCCAACAATAAGGATTAAAAGAAAATGTAACATTATAATAAAGTTGAATTTAAATAAAGTATACATATATACATATTTGAATACAATGTGAATAAAAGTTAATGGAAGAATGTAATTATGTTGCATTAAAATAAAACCACAGTTAATAAAGATGTGTTTCAAGTTTTACTGGCTGCTACTATGAGTGTAGTCACACAGCAAATGGCAGCGACAGCACTCTCTCTCTATCTCTTTCTCTATCTTTCTTCTTGCTCTTCTTTTCTCTGTCTGTCTTTCTCTTTATATCCCTCTCTCTCTGATACTGGATCTCTCTCTTTCTTTCTGTTAATGTCTTGCTTTCTCTGTGAGTATCCCTGCCTTTCTTTATCACTCTCTCTATCTCTCTAATTATTCTTTCTCTCTCTGTCTGTTTCACTTCTTTCCCCCGTTCTTTTCCGCCTTCTCTATCTCAACATGACACTATTCCTTTCCCCTTCTCTCCTTCTATCTATCTCAATTGCTCTCACTCTTGTTTAATCTTTTTGTGTTTTATCCTTACTCACTCCCTCAGCACCTGAAATCATCAACTACGAGCCCCTAAGCACAGCCGCAGATATGTGGTAAGTGGGCACACACACACACACACACACACACACAAACACATTATATATGCAACACTCGTTGAATTTCTTCTGAAACACCGTCTCAGAACATGTTTCACACCAGCTCAGACTTGACCACACCTGCCCAGAAATAACTCCAGCTGTGTGTGTAACTAATATAGACCCGCAGCCTTCATGCCACCAGTAAAAATGCATCCAGGCGAAGTATCTGTAATGTCTTACACACTCACACAGGTTGAATATACGTAGTCTTGTATTGTCAGCCTACACAAAAGCAAACTTCAAGGCAGAAGGACAAAAGTTAATGTATTTTTGTGCATATTCACGTGTTGCCATTTTTTCTCCTCAACTGACACCACATAAAGGCAGATTAACATATTTTTATATGGCTCTTATGCTTATTTTATCAAGAGACATCAAAACTACAAGAGCTCCATTGTCATTTGGCTCACTTCAATTTTTGTGCCAAAAGGAAGTCCTATCATGTCCTCTTATGACTGCCCTACCTGTTCCAGAGTAACGATTTGAGAAGTGAAAGAATGTTCTCTCTTGTGTTTCTTTTCTCAGGAGTATTGGCGTCATTACCTACATTTTGTAAGTACCCTCCCTTCCCCATTTAATTCATACTGTTCACAGCTGCAGGGCAGCTACTCACATCTCACCTTGAGTCCCAATAAAATGTAGTAAATACTGAGACATGACCAGTCCATTGTTGGAGATAAAAATGGAACCTAGCTCTGTTATGCAGGGAAGCTTTCGTGTGAGGAAGATGCGGTAGCTCAGTTTTGTAGGTCAACTCCCATGGGGTGAATTTGTGCATATTCCAGACAAAGAGATTCGGTGCTTAGTCCTAAGTTTCCTACTGTTTCTAGCTCTGTGAGAGCATTTTATATTGAGATGGCAGATAAGTCTAGTTTTATACTAGTTTCAGTCAATCATTCAAAACATGTTTGGTCTCCTTATAAGCAAGAAACTTGAGTAGTGAAGGCCCGCCACCCCTGTTTCTCTCTCTCTTATTATTTCATTCTGTCTCTCTTTCTGTTTTTTGGTCCTGCAAACAAATCAGAAAGCATCAAAGACATTAGCAAACGGGCACAAAGTTAAGAAAAAGCATCCATGTCTAAGCAGCATGGTAGCCAGTGCAGGAGGGTTGTTCCATTTTCCTCTGCTTGAAACTCCCTAAAAAACTTACACTACTTTTTAGCTTCATTGGTCTTGTAGCTAAGGTGCAAAGCTCACAGGAGGAGAATTTAGTGCATTTTTGCTAAACAAGAACAGAAAAGCTGTTTGTCGTCACACTTCTCATTTTGGTAAAAATGTAAATATATATTTCTCTAAGAGAAACGGATCTATCGATTTTAGCATCACACAAGAGAGCAGAAACAAATAAAGTAACAATCAAAAGGCCACAAATGTAAATATGTAGGCAGCAATTAAATATTCTGATATATTTCTATGTATACAATATACATTGCACTATATTACTGATATAACTTATATAATTTATGTGTAGTATCTTGGAAGATTTGGTGAAATTGCTTACTTAATGTTTACCAAATGTTTACTCATTTTCTTTTTTCATTCTAGTCCTTTTTATATGTTTTTATTTATTTGGAGGTTGTGTAAAGTCATTTAAAATCAATGAAACATAATTTGCAACCAAACTTCATATGATCGCATTGTGGACATGAGGAAACATTTTTATATTTTTGCCATGGTTTTACCTCTAAGGTTGAGTGGCCTGTCCCCGTTCCAAGGAGAGACTGATGAGGAGACACTGAAGAACATTATAGCAATGAACTACGAGTTTGAGCCGCACCATTTCAGCCGCACCAGCTCTATGGCCAAAGACTTTATCCAGAAACTACTGGCCAAAGATCAGAGGTAACAAACACACATATCACATGTGTTCCAAATATCTAACACAAGTCCACAAAACACAAGGTTGTTTGTCTATAAATGACCTTCAGGCCTAACAGAGGCTTTAAGGCTGGTCATGTTCTTGTGGGATTGTGCCACTTGATTCATCCTGAATCTCTGCTTATCACATGAACAGGAAATGAACTGCATTATCACTCTGGAGAAAGCGAAATTATTTCACACAACTGTGATGCTTCTTTTCATCCTTTAAAACCTTTTTTTGTGAGAAGCACCTTTGCTACATTGTATACGAATCTATCAAAATATTCCAAACTCTTCACATTCACATAATCATGTTCAATATATGGATTGATCCTGTTATTTTAATGGATCATCAATCACAAAAAATATGATCTCTGCTAACATCTGTGAACAGGTTGTGTTTAGACAAAGTTAGTGTATGACTGTGTGTGTGTTTGCAGGGAGAGGATGACTGCGGAGCAGTGCCTAATTCACCCTTGGATCGAGGTGAGAAATTTTATTGCACTCTTCTTGCTTTTTCTTAGAGTTTTCATAAACATATTTTTTGGTCACAAATGACATATTGTTGAAATGAACTTATTCTACAAAGGCTGGTGAAATGAGTGTAATTACCTTTTTTATTTACTATGTAGATCATGGTATAAGGTGTCTGGTAAAAATTGCTTTACTTTGGTAAATGCAATATTTGCAAATCTGTAAAAGCATAAGTTTAAAATAGCAGAAATTGGTAGTTGCGTGGTTAAATGATTGTGCTTGAGAACCTCGTATAAATAGGTACTTAACAGTTTTAAATTACTCTATATGTCACCCCAAATGGTTCTGCTGTTATTACAAATTTGCTATTTATATAGAGCTCTTTTGGTTCTGCAAGAAGAACCCGTTCATCGTGTTCTTCATGTTAGCACTTTTTGTGTAGTTTGGTGTCTGAGACAGTCAGTAAATAAATCCGTTCTGGCTGCTCACACTTATTTTTACTTTAAGCCACACTGACTTATTGTCTGCAATTGAATACAACGTGGGCCCCATGGTGGCGCAGTGGGTAGCACTGTTGCCTCACACCTACAAGCTGGGGCTTTCAAACCCAGGTGTGTGTGTGGTGGGGTTTACTCTGGGGTCTCCGGTTTCTCCCACAGTCCAATGGTTGGCTGGAACCCCATACAGGGAGACACCCTGACTCGTGCCCACTGACACCATGATAAGCTTCGGGTACCCGTGATTACAGACAATGAACTAATGGATCCAATGTATAGGAAAAAACATCTTAAGGAATTGGTATCTAAGTCCAAGAATCCACATTGAAAATAGTAATCAAAACATTTGAAAGTGAAGTGGGGAGGTTTAGAGGTTACTGTTATCATGTAACCAGCATTCCATCCTCTCTTTCTTCTCTTAGCCTCTCACCAGCTCACAGATAGCCAGGAGGAATCGCTCCTCCATCAACATGAAGAACTTTAAGAAGTTTAACGCTAAGAGGAAATGGAAGGTGGGTGCTTGTTTGCTCTTGCGTCTGAATCACCATGTGTTCTTTGCCGCCGCTGCATTGTGTAAACACCACCTGGGGAACAACAGCAAATAAAAATCACACCATTTGCTGAAGCGTGCTCACAGCTTGCCACTAATGACTTCTGATAGCTCCAAACACCCTCTACTGTTCACCCAGGCTCTTTTAATTCAGTAATGCACAACCCTCCCTCCTTCCTAATCCCTGCGCTTCATTCTGTTCCCGTTACATCTTAGCCTTTAATCTGTACACTCAGACAACATTAGCACATTATCTATATAGCATGTTTTTCAGTCTAAATCTACCCAGTGGAAAGTGCAGTCGCCCTGGAGTGTTGCTGTGTGTCTGCTTCAGTGCCTCTCTGCAGATATGACTCATTCTTTACAGCAGTTGATTTGTGAGCAACAGAGACACCTGCTGTTAGAATATGGGGATGTAGCAGCAGTCCAAATGTACAGTGGACTTTAACTAGTCGTTTAATCTAATCTGCCAGTGAAAGAAAGGTTTTGATGAAGCCATGCAATGCTGGAGTCTCACTGGACCCAATGTACTGTAAGATGTGCAACAAATGGTAGAGAGTAAGATACTCTTTATTCGTCTTGCAATCTTATGGCAGCAGTGGGCAGCACCAAAACTACTCAACACTGCAGTACACATGTATAAATATAGAAGTTTGTGTGCATGTAAATATAATACAACCATGGAAAAAACAGCACCCACCTTTTTTTTTGTTATTTCACACACACACTGCAGAGTTTCTGGAGTCATTGACAAAAACAGTGGAAATATAAATAAAATAAAAGTTCCTTTGAAACAAAATTAATACTTTTAATTCACTAAAATGTGCTTTCATTTAATCTCATCCATTATAAGTAAATCAGTCAGTAAAAGGCAGCACAGTCCCTGTGCTTATTATCAACATTGTCCCTGTTTGAAGGTAAAACAACCTCTAATGACTGAGAAAGCTTTATAACGCTGTCAAACGTTTAAATTAACCTTTAAAATTAAACCTTGATGGAGAAACATGGCTGTAAGTAGATTTACAAATACAGTATAATATTTTAAAAAGATATTAAATACATTTATGATTTTAGTCTGCACTCTGTATCATAATGCCTTGAGATGCATTGAAATATGACAATGTTAGGCCTCCCATATCTACTCATTACTATTATCGATTACAATATCGATAATAGTGCTATTATCCCCACCAATCACTGAGTTTAAGAGAGAGAATTTAAGAGAGTACCAAGTGACAATAGTCACTTTTTCTTTGGTTTCTTGGTACAAAATAAAACATTAAGCTCGTAAATCAGACGTGTATCCGATTTCAAAGCCATACAGATGCTCTCACCAGTGTTATGTAATGAATTGAATTGGCCCCTTATATTTACGTGTGAATTATGTGAAGTTATTTCACTGCATTTAACATATATACCAAGTGATGCAGTGGACTGCCACCTTGCCAATATGTCAATAAAGGTCCTATTCCACTGTTATCCATGAACGTAGTAGGAAATGATGTGTATTGTTATTCTTTCTCTTTCACAGATGTCCTATAACATGGTGTCTGCCTGTAATAGACTTTGTAAGCTCAAGCTGGTGTGTCACACTAGTGCTGTGGAAAAACAAGACCTGGTAAGACGGTAACAATTAATCACATACCGAGAAATTAGTAGTTATTCCCCAGTAAAGACACTTGTTTTTTCTAGGCCCTTTTCTAATCATTATGTTCTGATTTTCTGTGTACGGTTAGAGAGGGTATGAGAGTGACCAGGAGGACACTGAAACGAAAACCGCCTCCCTCCTGCGTCGTCGACTCAGCAGCAGTTCCTAGAGTTCTGCAGTGGGGAGGGACACCCCAACTCCTCCTGTATTCCTCCATGTGACCATTAGGTGGAAGAAGACGGCTGATTTATCTATGACCTACAATAAAGGAAAACTGAGGTCACATTACTTCTCCCAAGCCAAACAGAATCCCCATCGCTAGGCCTCGAGCCTCATTGCATGTCATTTAGCGAACACCAACTGGGTTTCCAGTTGCAGCGGGAGATGTCAGACCAGAGAAATGGGATGGAGCCATGACTTAGTCACGGCAATCTCTAAACTAATATGCAAGTTTTTTCACAGTTTGCTACCTCTGAGATGCTAAATGATGATGCTTCAGTTTGAAGTGCCATAGTCAGTTAGGCTTTCAAGGATGTACCTACAGACAGTTTGACTCATTCTACTCCCCCAAAACCCGTCAGCTTGAAAAACCTTTAAATCTTCAGCTGTTTCCAGTTCCAGCATGAGAGATTTCATTGGATTTCAGGAATGTCTCCTGTTTATCTGGGAAAGCTCTGGTGAATGCTTGAGAAGTAGGGAGGTTCCTTGGCTACGTGCCTTTCCTGACATTAGAACTGACCACATATTCTCAACCCTTGAACTCTCTACTAATAACACACACAGCTTAGCCCACAAGACTGCCTTCAGGACCCCAACTTACATCATAGATTTAATTCCTGCACACTCACTTGACAGGGTGGGTTTGCACCAAAGGCACATTATTGTTGAATTTGGCTGAATGCCAGGTGACATTTGGTGCTTATTTTGGTGGTAATAGAATAAGTCCAGAGGGAGGTAATTGATCGTTTGTGCACTTAGATCATCTTATTTTCAACCACTTAGAACCACTGACCTTTATATTTAAAAAAAATAGAAAAGAGATAAGTTTCTAATTTTTATTTTTTATGTGGGAATATTTCATTTCAGTCTAAAGCAGGGATGGGTAACTTTGGTCCTGGAGGGCCGGTGTCCAGCGCAGTTTGATGGTATTTCTCCACAAACACATTCACTAAACCTGACAATTAACTGGTGAGGTGAACCAGGTGTTTCTGAACAGGGAATTCACCAAAACGGGCTGGACCATGCCCCTCCAAGACCGGAGCTGCCCACCCCTGATTTAAAGTAATGCAACTAAAGCCCCGGTCGAGTCTGTGATGCTTTCAGCTCAGTAAAGATTGTGGCATCAACTGTACTGTGTGTGTACATACATACATAAATACATACATAAAATCTCCTGGATAACCCCAGTTTATATGAGTCCTGTGCAAATTAACAGGCTATTCCATCACATGTCATGGGATATTTTTTCTCAAGCATTTGGGGAAGCATTCATCTGCATTTGTTTAGCCCAAATCAAGGGATACAACTGCACTCACAATTGCACTTATTAAAAATGAACATAAAACTGCTTTTTTCCCTAAAAACATGTATAGTGTATTCACTATATTTTTCAATAATTCTGTGTAGTTATACAACTAAACTGTTTGCTTTGATATACCATTAAAATCTAGAGGAAAACTGTGTCCCATGCCAATCAGTGCTATCAAGGTTACAACATGCTCTGATAATGGGTTTTTTTTTCACAGAAAAATTTCTGTAAAACTAATGCTAGCCAAATCATGCTTAAAAGTGAATTCCACTGATATTCGAATGTTCAGCAGAATTCAGTTACTGATATGTGAGCACATTCATTCAGGGTGGTTTGACGTGAACTAGTTCATTATAGAGAAATGAACTGACTGACAGACTCAGATTTCTTGACAGTGGTTGTAATGGGATAGGTCACCAAGTTTACAACATAAATATAACAGTTTTATTTGCTTTCCAAAATGAGTAGAGAAATTTGCCTGCACTTTTGGCCAAAGCCTAGTCTTAAAACTACTGTTAAACAATATCTGAAGCATCAGGCGTCCATGTCATAACCATTTTCATGGTGGTCTAGGATATTTGCCTGTGGACCAAAAGGTCATGGGTTCGAATCCTACCTTCAGCACAAAATAACTCGGTTCCAGAGCTGCTCCAGGAAGACTGCCCCCTGTAGATAGGGATTGGAAGTCCCTTTGGATAAAAGCGTCTACTCAATGCTGTTAATGTAAATCCTGACTAAGATGCAATTCACATCAAACTGCTCAGAATATCTCTTTTACGTTTTAAATGTTTGAATATGCAGACATTTTTGTTGGCGAGAACTGCACAATTGTGGACAATTGTGGACATTTCCACTACAAAATTGTTTGCAATTTACAATACAAATTATCATAACCTTTCCTATCAGTTGTAACAACTCAATAACTGTTATCTTACCCGTGTAACTGGTCTAACTGAATGTTTAGGTGGGTCACTAAAGGAACTAAGGCACACAAAAAAACACTTTGATGTAGTATAAATATAGATTTAGCATAAATAGGCAAAGCACCTCTTGGAACCAGCTCACTCATTCACATTTGTTCACTTACTCTCATTAAGCATGTGGAAGCCTCTTCACAAGGGGGCGCCATTAGCACATCAGCTGGTGGCGCTCAGTTAAAGCGGCGCTTCGTGTCAGTGACACTCTTCTGAAACCTAATCCTTACTTAACAGGAAAAGTCTTCCATTCTGAAAGGTCCCCAACACAACATCAGCATCATCTCTATTGAAAAATAGAAAGTTATTTTTGTACAGTTGTGTAGCATATTATTTTCCTATTCTATATTTTTAAGACTATATAACATTTGATAATGTCATTCCATGTTTTAGTTGCCATGAGTGAGTATGGATGTGTATAGTCAGTGGTGTGGCATAAATATATCAGCTGAATATTGTTAATTCAATGATCTCAAATGATCTCAACCGCATGTTCAACTATTTTTTATGGTGCATAGCTAATACTGACGGACTTGAATTAAAATTTTAAGCGAGTCTAACTCTGCAAGGAAAAAAGTTCTGTTTTTTTTTTTTGCAGTATTGAGCTGTGTGACTTGAGTCTTGCATGATTTACTGTGTTTTGCTTCTAATATGCATATTTTCTCCTTTATAACATTTTGAGAACACAGTGAAATGCATGCATATTTTCAGCTGTGAAATGTTCCACAATGTCAAGCATTATGTCGGTTTATATTGTTTGACTGTGATATGAATAAAATTTGGCTGGTCTGTTAGTCAGATGCACTTGATGAATGTTCAAGTCACACTTCCATCTGCAGCTCACCACCTCCCTATGAACACACACACATCTACACACATATCGATTCACAGCAGAATGCCCTATGTTGAATTAACAATTGTGTAAATGGTTGCAAAATAGTTCACTGTAATTGGTGATGTCAAGCTGCAATCAAACAAGTGAAATGTTCTACCTTTTTTAATGTCCGTGATCATATTCAGCGTGACTCATCATATAAGGGGTGTGGGGGTTGATATTCACAAATGATATGTTTCACTTTCCATCCTGATCACGTTCACATTTCACTGATTGACAACACTCAATAATAGACTACACCCCACAACGATATATTTCACTCTGGATTATGTCCCAATACACAAGGAAACTTGATTCCAGTTCACATTAACTTACATTTATGGACAATAGGGTATTAACCATTTCAGGTTTTTCAGGTCAACTTATCCTTCAACAAAGTCAAAGTCGACTCGACTAGTCGTTTGCTGATGTCACACAGACCCAGCGGAGGAACAAGATTGAATCAACATGACAATTAAACAAAACATTGTTTAGACCAAAACATTCTTCACTGTTAAATTCACATGGGAACGTTGCTCATATGCACATTGGCTTGTAATATATGGCAACCACTCTGCAGGAAATGAATAGGTTAAATGCTTTGGTCCACTGAAACAACGATTTACCATTTAATTTATTTAAAGAAAGTTCATGATTTTGCATACATTCTATTTTTGCAGTTGTAATGTTTTAATAAAAAATAATGAACAAATGTGAAGCTTCACAAGTTTCCATGTGAATTTAACAGCGAAGAATGTTTTGGTCCAAACAGATAACAAGTGACAATAGTTCTACACATCCTATTTTACCTTGAACAAGTGAGATTTCAGTGGACCAAAGCATTTAACCCATTTCTTTCCAGCTGGAAATTGCCATATATTATAAGCCTATGTGCATATGAGCAAAGTTCCCATATGAATTTATCAGTGAAGAATGCTTTGGTCCAAACTAGTAACAAGTGATCCTAGTTCTACACATCCTATTTTACCTTGAACAAGTGAGATTTCAGTGGACCAACACATTTAACCCATTCCTTTCCAGCTAGAAATGGCCATATGTTATAAACATATGTGCGTATGAGCAAAGTCCCCATATGAATTTATCAGTGAAGAATGCCTTGGTCCAAACTATTAACAAGTGATCCTAGTTCTACACATCCTATTTTACCTTTAACAAGTGAGATTTCAGTTGACCAGAGAATTTAAACCATTCCTTTCCAGTTAGAATTGGCCGTATATTACAAGCCTATGTGCATATGAGCAAAGTTCCTATATGAATTTGATAGTGAACAATGTTTTGGTCCAAGTGATCCTAGTTCTACATATGTTATTCTGACCAATAAGTGAGATTTCAGTGGACCAAAGCATTTAAGTCATCTGCTTGGAAATTAATGTATGAGCCAAGTTCCCAGCATTTAAAGTTACAGAATAGTTTAGGATTTTGAATGGAAAGAGATCACTGCCATGTAAA
>JBBMFX010000134.1:5055643-5069246 GCA_037832545.1 Rhabdalestes septentrionalis | reverse complement strand
ACCATTTATTAAAAATGTTACAAAAAACCACATGATTTCAAAGGGTGTCCTAATTTTTTCACATGACTGTATATGTAATTATACTTCATGTTATTCCTCTAACATATATGATGGGCCCTTATTTTTTTCTGTGATACAGCAGCCACATATATATTTATTGGTTCAGTCAATTCACACCTCAGATAAATCTAGAAAACTCTTAGTGGGGTAGGCAGTAAAATAACCCCTACAAATCATAATGACAATAACATCACAACCACATTCCAGCCTACAAAGCAGAACATCTGATATCTTCTTTCATTGCAGTTGCCCTTCAAGAGATGAATTCCCTCTCATTGAGACAGAGGACAAGGCACTTCTGCGGAGGCTTAAAGGTTTGTGTTACATCATCTGACACATTCCTGCAGCTCATTGGTTACTGTCAGTACCTGCCAGCCTTATAACTGAATCCTCAGTGTCTTGCTCCTTCTCCCACAGCTGACATCCAGCAGAAGGACAGAGAAGTGTTGGAGTTACTGCAGGAGCGAGTGACCCTGTTCTCAGATTTGGCCGAGGTCATGGGAGGGCATGAGGTCATGCTGCCGCCCAACTCTAGAAACTTGTTTAGAGCTGACACTCCTCAGGCACCTCGGGGAGAACAGCTACTCACTCAGGCTATTACAGAGGGTGAGGGTGAAATGTTAAACAAACATACCTACAGGCTTGGCACTTTTTCATTCACATTCAGCCAGCCCCTCTGTCATTTTCACCGTTCATTTTCCTATTAAACCTTTCTTAGTAAAATGTAATTAGGAAATGTCTTGCTCTCTCAACAGTGGACAGACTGACTGAGCTGTTGTTAGGCTCTGGATTAGAAGTCTCTTTTACTTGCAGCTCTAATGGGCACCACAATCACATGGGGGCGCTAGTGATCAGTAAGTACAACGACTATTCATTTGGGAACTGAAAGACCTTCGCTTTAGCCATGTGAAATGACTGGCGAAAAAAGGACTGAGTTGCAGATAAACCTGCGAAAAACATATGAACAAGTATGCCAGCATCAGACCACGAGGAATAACAAAGGAAACACAGATTAAAAAACATACCCAAAAAACACACAGAGGCTCAGGCAGAGCAAGTAATCCAAAAATAAAAAGTCAAAACCCAGTACCCAGTACAAGGTAATGGTGTTAGGATGGGAGATCCATGACAAATGTGACCATGTTCCCTTAGGGGTAGGTGTGAAAGGGCATGTTCCGAGTCATTTTGGAACCTGGTCAATATAAAATCCATATTGCTTGTCTATAAACCCACCTTGCTTGTCTAGGGTTCTGTCTTTTTGAGTCTCAGTCTCATGTATATTTGTGGCAGGTATAGAAATAGGACATATTGCCCCTTCTGTTCATTGCCTCCACTAACCTTTTTCAAACTTGGCCACAAGATGATTATCCCCCACATGATACTTTCTGCATAAGTTCTAAGATAAGTATGTACTTTACTAGAATCTACTTGGTGTTATACAGGGCTGTGTATACCCCCTTTGTGGATTGTAAATTTTATTTGCAACAGCAGACCATGAGTGTTAAGAAAGTTATTTCTGCGTTTCTATTTTTAATGGGTCTTTGTTGGGCTGCACACATGCTGCTACCGTAATGCAGTTAGTGGCAGTGAATGGCTTTTTGTCTTGCTGAAGCATGATGTGACAAATAGAGCATGGTCACCCTGCACATTCTTTTGGAGATATGGAAGGGAAAGATGAAAAAGGGATGCTGTGGAAAAGGAAAAGGGAAAAGTACAGCAAGGTGGGCTACAGGCTGGTGAGCAATGAAGGAGATGGCACAAACCATGTCTTCCTCTGTCATTATGGGCAATGTGTGATCACTGGAAAATAAGATGGAAGAGCTGGGGTAGTGGGGGCCTAGTAGATAGGATACTTGCTTCTGGACCAGGAGGTCATGGGTTCGAATCCTAATTTCAGCACCAACACTGTGTTACTGAGAAAGGCCCCTAAACCTACGTTGCTCCAGGGAGGCTGTCCCTTGTAGTTAAGGAATGGAAGTCACTTTGGATAAAAGCCTCTGATAAATGCTGTATATAAGTTAAGTGTCTATCTTACAGCTTGAGTCAGACACAACAGAGAATTTTGCGAGTGCAGTTTGATGAGCGGTACTGATAAGGGTGTGATATCCAGACGCTCACATCCTCATCTCTGGAAACTCCAACTGGATCTTTCTTAACAGGACACCTTCCCACATTTTGTAGACTGTCCAACCAGAGACACTGCACTTGCTGTATGGTAATGTCACCAACATTGTACACCTTCTCATGGCTGTGAGAGTAGGGCAAATTCTGGTGCTGTCTTACATCCTTCAATTAATTTGGTCAACCTTTCTCCAACTCCCTGAGCAAAGATGCCATGATCAAATACATCTTTAATCTGTGTGGGCAAAAAGGTCTTACCCAGCATAGTTTAATTCCAAACCACAAAACAGGCATTGATTAGGATCGCTATTAAAACATCCAGGATCTGGTACAGGAGAGAGTAGCTTCACCTCAGAGGGGTCCGGTGGCTTCGTGCTAGGTGTAGCTAGGTGTTGCACACAAGATTTTATTGGTTTCATGGATTTGTGTAGATAAGACCTCATGTGTTTCTTGCACTTCTCTTTGGTGAACCAAGGTTTGATGCATAGTTTTGGCATATTTTGAGTTTAATGTCTGGCAAAGTACGCTTTAATGACTGATGGAGAGAGACTCAGTTGTACATTTTTCTCATGATGAACATACAGGCATGAGTAAAAACACAAACAATACCTAAGGTCCACAAAATCAATGTATACAGAACACTTAGTACACCAGAGATGGCGATACTTCACAAATTAGCTTTCTATGCCAAGCCAAATAGTGATAAGAACAGGAAGTAAGCCTGTCCTAAGCTAACTAGCTGACATGTTGGTGAGGATTGTGAACAGCAGCACTAGACATCATATTATGTTGGGAACAAGATTAGAATATGAAATATTCTTTCATTCATTCATTTTCTAGGGCCACTTTCTCCACACTAGGGTTGCAGGTACCGACAGGCGCAAAGCAGGGACTCACTCTGTGCTGGGTGCGAGTCCACTGCAGGGTGTTCTGTACAAATAAAAACAATGAACTCTGGAATTGGTTTGTAAAAGATAACATTTTCAAAGTCAAAGTCAACTTTATTGTCATCTCTTCTATACACTGCACAGGTACATAGAAAGACGAGATGACGTGGCTCCAGGTTTTTTCAGTGCAAACAGACAAAGAACAGCAGAACAGAGAATCTAGAATAAATAGGCACATGAAATAGACAATAAATAAGTGAGAGCACTAATAGAATATACAGTAAACAATATATATATTTAAGCAATATGCATTTAAACTAGACATAGAGTTTTAAAAATAGTTAGAAACTAGAATAGACAAAGAGGTAGAAATTTAGTCAAGTCAGGATGCCGTATTCTTAACAGGTTTAGATTGACAATTACACTGAACGTGCAAGAGGTAGAGTTACAATATGACAGGTACTATATCCTGGTTATATTCAAGAAAAAAGTTCAATATATGTGCAAATATTCAAAACAGGTGCAAATGTGTAAACTGCAGTTGTGCATCAGAGAGTTCCTTCACAGTCCAACATGTCCTGTTTGCCCTTTTCATTGTATGCAAAAATTAAATTAAAGGTATCTAATCTTATAATGTGGTGGTGTCACCTTGTAGCATGAAAACTGTTGCTGCCTTTAATTGGCTGCATATTTTCTCACGATACATGTTATAATTATGATCTATCTTGTACCTTTTGACTCTCAGATGGACAAGAGGTGATAGTTAATGGCTTACAGGACACAGGGATATCTCAGGTAAGACTCAAATACTGAACAGGTGCCTGTTTTGTTTCACCATAAATGGCCAGAGGATCGTAATGTGTAGACTCATACAGATATCTACAGACTTTGTTATTTTAAAGAAATCTACCAAACTAAGTAAGAGCTTAGATAGAGAGTATGTGTCACACTAATGCTCAGTTTTATGCTGCGGTTCTGTAAAAAGGATAATTACTCATTATTCAAGACCATCTGAAACTCGCAGGTTTCCATGGCAACCTGAATCTAGTAAAAAACCTATCACGATTCTGAAGCAGCACCATTATTGCTGCAAAACTTTGCTTCAAATGACAGTCACCAACACTTTTTATATGCAGACCTTTTCAAACTGATGTCCCTTACCTCATTATGATAGTAGGGTTTTTGACTGAGAATATTATCTGAATCAGTTAATCACATTTTTTGGATTTAATGGAACTGATTGATTCCTTTAATCTTACAGGATGGGAATGGGAATCAAATGGAGGATAGGACACCAAGTGAGGTACAGAGTCAGTAATGAATAGTTTAAGTGCAGACTCAGTTTAGATTATTTTGAGTAATACTTTATAATAAGGAACCGAGTCTTTAATGTTCAGACGCATGATCCAGAATATTTCAAAAACAAAAAAATCTGTCTTAGAAAAATTACCCACACCGTGTTCAGATATATTTTTAGTAAAGGAAAGAAAGTATTCAAGTATAGACACATATTAGTTGGGGCTGCTGGTCAGTGTATCTGTGTGTGTGTGCGTTGGCATGAATGAGCACCGTGTCCATCAAAATTTGCTACGTTGTATAAATGCAAATACTTGAAACTGAAAGCATAAAATGTATGATTTCAAGTGTCATCTCATGTATTATCCTGACTTATTTATCTGGGTTTCAAATGCCAATTTATTTCATATAGAACATTTTTATATAGAACGTCAATGCTGTTCACGTATTGATATCTGCTTAAACAAGGCACACATTCTATTGGGAAAAATTAGATTTACAGCACATAAAATTCCATACATTTGTCCGGTAAGTGTACGTCTGTTGGATTTGCTCACATGTTGATGAATATTGTGTATTTCAGGAGGTCTCTCAGAGGCTGGTGAATCTCAGTGCTCAGCTCCATGCTCTACAGGTCAGACTCTAGCCCACAGCATCTGCATCACATCTGATTTGTGCATATATTTATACTGAAAACTTCTGAGTCCTGTATTTATTTCCTTAAATGTACAGCAATGTTTAAGTGATTTATGAGCTTAAAATCAAATTCATGAGTTTAATAGCAAAATGCTTACAATGTATCTGAAGCTTCTACCCAAAAACTGATTGAATTGTTTTTAACTGAAGCACATTTTCAAAACTGTTAAAACAACATTTATAGGGTCTCTTGGGTGGCATAGCTTTGTAAGCATAGGCCCTACAATCGGGAGACCATAGGTTTTATCCCTGGTGGTGCTGCAGTCATCAGTGACTGGGAAACCAATGGGGCACATTTGGCTTTGCTGTCTCTGGGTGGGTTGGATGGCTACGATTCAAGCTAGTGCGGGTGTCTGTTAGCTGACACGACAGGCACTTGCAGTCTGCGCTTATAACATTATACTGTCCAAAGATGTTGCTTTAGTGGCAGTTTATAGAGATGCAGAGGCACTTCATGTGACCCAGAGAAAGCACAGTCTTTGTCCTCCTAGTGTTGGTGGTACTGTGTGATCGAGAAGGCCTGGCGAGTGGGTGGAATTGTAGGTGCCTATATTTAGAAGAAGGGAAAAAATACTATAAAATAATTTCTATATAAACTAATAAATGCATACGCTGTGTTATTTGTCAGCATATCTGTGTCAAATTAAGGGCATCACATTTTTGTTTTACTTTTTTTGCAATTAAGTGTTCTCTGATTTAACAGTAGTTTTTAACATGATGTGTTCTAATTACATATCTGTCACAAATATTCTGTGTTCTTTTGACTCAAATGTATTACGCTAAATATAGGAGAATACGTACAAGTTAAAGACAATATTGATAAGAAACAGATATTCAGCCTTTGGATCAAATCTTTCCCTGTTTCTCAGGGTGCAGTGATTCGTCAGGATTCTATTTTAGAGTTTTGCCTGCGCGAGAGCTCTGCGCCTCCTGCTGCAGCTGGCGCCCGCCCTGTGCGCTCTCTGTCACGGGACGGGGGCAGCGATGTGGGGTCAGTGGGGGAACTGGCCTTGCTCCAGCGGCAGCACAGCCTTCTGCAGGAGGAGCTGGTTCGACTAAGAGGAGCCGAAGGCAAGCTGAAGGACAGTGAGAAAGCAAGAGCTCACCTAGAGAAACAATTACGGGATCTGAAGACAAACATTTCCGCCCTGAGGGACAGCACAGCAACTGCTGCTTCACAGGTACCATGTCAGACTTCATTCTCAAGACACCACAAACAGTAGATGCCTGGAATAATTTTTTGTTGTTGCATTTTTTACTGTATGAATACCAAATTACAGTTCCTAGTCGTACTGAAGAAGTGATTAAAATCCATTAATTTAGCTCATAACAACCAACATTTAGAATCTCAGAAAGTTTCTATGATAAAATTTAATTACGACGACACACAGATTAGAATGGTTAAGGGCAGAATAGATATCCTTTGTAGATTTGTCCTCTGCCAAAATGATGACATTAAAAAAATAGTGAGGCTTGTAAGGTGGTGATGAATAATGTCACTTCTTAATAAAAAAAGGTCTATTTTCCTTAATGGTCAGGGTATGAGTAACAAAAAACCTGAAGATAGCAAAAGGCTGACCTTATTGTGCAAATGTCTTTATTGTATGTTTAACTGAGACATGTAGACCCCTAGAGATCATCACTTTTCACCCGACATCATGTGATAGATTGACTAGCAAAGTATGTGGTACCTGCCACTAAATTATGATTTTATTTATATCCTGGGATATGCAAAAAAAACAGGCCGGCTTTTTGGCCAGCTATTTCAGTGCTCAGTTTGTGCAAGCTACACACGCATGTGCCGATATGATCGGGTGGCCAGCATAGTTCGAAAACCGACAGCCGAAATCACTGCACTGTTTTCATGATGACCCACTCAGAGTGAAATCTTGTGATACAAAATTCACAAATGTTTCACTGTGTTGGAGGCCTAGAGTTAGATCTCTTAATTTAGAGCAGCTGAAAATAGATCTGATGTCCTGGAAGGTGAATCATATACATTTTTTATTTTGTATCCTCTAAATCCTCTGAAATACACATAGACATTCAGCAGATAAACCATAAAATCCTAAATATTTAATTAAACTTTAGTTCTTGCCAACATTAATGGTTTCATAAACACCACATTTATGCAAATGTCTAGTAAATTCTAGCAGTCAGGATTCTGAAATTAATCAGATCATCAGGCTCATTTCATTATTTGATTGGATTCCTTCCAAAGGAAAGCCTTGGACTGCCCCTTCCTTTCCAATGGAAAATCTCTATTCACAGCACTACATAATCCAGGACTAGGCTTAATCCTTGTCCGGGAAACCAAACCCACCTGTCATTATTTTGTTATTTGTTTGTTGTATCTTTAACCTGGTAAATCATAATTATTATTTTTTATTAACCCTCCTATCTCTCCTTCAGGCTCCACCCCAGCGTAAAGAGAGTGAGAACGACATGAACATGGACACTCCACTGGCTAGCCAAGCATCTATGGATCAGTTGGACTGCATGCAAGATTGCAGTGATGTGGATGTAGATGTGATCTCAGATGATGATGATGATGACGTGAAGGTTTCCCCTCGTTCAGAGAGCCCTAGAGGTCAGTAATGGTGGTTTATGAGAAGCCAATCTTACTGACGTTTTAGGATTTTTACATCTCTGAACTCTAGACCTGTCTGTCATATAGAGTTCCTCATAAGAAACTGGCAAGTGAAAATGAAAAGAGAGTCCATTTTTTTCCCCTCTTTTCCCTCACCTGTGACAGAGATAATTAATTCAATTGGTGAAGCATAATGTAAAGCAAGCATTAATTAATAATTGGTGCTGAATGCCATATGCCAATTAAGGTGCCATATGAATACATTTAAAAAACCTCTAAAAACTCTAAAACAGGCATTCTGCCATAAAACTAGCTTTTAAAACTTTAATGTGCCGGATATACTTTACCTTTTGCTTGAGTATAAAGTATGAATTGGACACGTTGTGTAATGGACGAAATTGACCCATTGTGGTTTAAATATGCTGTTTAAAGGGCTGTGTGCATTCTGGACACCTGGATGGGCAACCTTTAGCAACAACAAATGCAGCCAAACTCTTCTTCAAGCTGGGGAGCTATCTTTCTTTACAAAAGTGTAGACATATACAAGCACTTCCTATTAATTAATGGCTTATTGTTATGGCATTTTAATTGGGTCCAAGTACAGACTTCAGCTAGACTACTCCAAAACCTTAATTTTAATTCCTTTGAGCAGAGGCGGAGCCAGACATAGTGAGCATCTGGGGCTTAGCCTTTAGGGGGGTCTGGGGGTCCTCCCCCATAAAATTTTGGATTTCTTAGATGCAATTTCCTCCATTCTAGTCCACTTTAGGGTAGACATGGCAAATCCTAAATCCCTTCTGATTCATATCCTACATTCTCAGTTGCATGGCCTGCACAAGACAATACAATTTAAAGGAAAGAAAAAATAACCAAGAGATCCTTATGTAAACAACAATGTCAAAATTGAGACTTATAAATGTGATACCAACTTTCAGTAGATTCAAAGGATTGCAGAGATGGATTGTTTGTTTGCTTTTTTGTATGTTAGAAGTGGTACTGTATACTCACTGTGCCCTGAACTAGGCTAATATAGCATGTTTAAGAGGTTTGTCTCATCTGTTCAACTCGGTTGAGAAAGTAGCCTATAAGGGGTCGAAAAATTGATTTTCAGCATGAGAGCGTGTGAAGACAGTCAGATGGGTGTGTCTCACGCTCATTACGTGAGAGTCGGCAGCCCTGTTAACATTAGTGTTTAGAATATTGAGTGAACAATGTATCAGTCGGTGGAATTCTGTTTTTGTAGTTTCAGCCCGTTTAAATAACAGCGTTTTAAGAACGAGGGAAACGGGGGTTTGTGCCCATTAATGAGTTTTAATGTATTTCATAGGCAGCATATATTGTCACGGTTGTTATATTTTTTAAAAGCTTAAAAAGATTCAGAGCTTTTGAAGTGAGATTCGGGGCTACAGTCCCCAAAGCCACCCCCTCGCTCCGCCTGCCTTTTTAGCCAGACAGACTTTTGTGGTTCGGATCAGTGTCTTAGTCCATAACTAAGTGGCCCTTCCTCGTTTTGTTGAAATGCGATTCCATTTCCCCCACTTTCGTCAGATTATACTGTGTTAAATTGATTTAATTGTATTTATAACTTGGCTTCCCCATCCCAGAACACCCCCACTTTTGGAAAGCTTGATACACCCCTGCGACCACAAGGTTTGTCTGAGTATTGATATGGTACACAAAATGGAATGCAACACATGATTTCCATAACATTTCCAGCTGACATATTTATAATTGCAAAACACTTGTGGGTCTTCAAGGTGGTTTTTTTTTTTCTTTTGGTTGATGAATACGAGAGGAGACTTTATGTGAGGAGATACACTGGAAGTCTTCTATAGATGCAGGTTTTGCTTTTTGTAATGATGGAATCATGAATTCTGGCTTTGTGTGAGATGAGCAAGGCCAGCTGGCTTCTTTTGTGACTTCTCAGATGAGTCTAGCCACGTCTGGGAAGATTTACTACTGTTTAAAGTTTTCTTCTTTTGGAGATAACAGCAGTTATTAAATATAGGTGTTTCTAAACTTTCAGTAGTGTTGGATTATTTTCTTCATTAAAGGAAATTATTCATTTTTTATGAAACTGTATTTTGCATTTACTCAAGTTGTCTTTTTGGACTAATTTACAGGATAGCAGTGGAAATCAAATGTTTTGTAGAACTGGTATCTCCCATTTTTTGACATGTTGACAGTGTTTTGTGGTTGTGTCTAGGTCTGTGTAAGAGATGCTCCAGCTGAGATGTGCTAAACTTTAGCCCCATGTAATACTAATATCAGCCCACACACATGCTTATGTAAGTGATATTGATTCAGTTAGAATACCCAGTTCAAGCACGCAGTATTAATACAACACACAGACTCATAAATCATGCTCACCTACGCACCTGCACACATACATACAGTACCTTCTGGGAAATGAAAATGAGGGAAGCAGCTACAGAGCTATTGTCCTGGTGTGTAGGTGAATGAAAGTGTGTCTTTTAATGGAAAAGTTCGTTTGGCTGGCCATTTCAGAGCAAGTCCCTCCACTGCCAACTCCTATTGTGTGTTTTGAGACAAAACAAGGCTTTTTGCACAGGTTTCAGGCTCAAACTGGAAGGATTCTGCCTACATGACGTATAAAACTGCAACTGCAAACTGCAACACATGAACTTTACAGACTGTGGAATGAACAGTACGTTTTGATGTTACATTCCTAAACAATGTAGAATTAGTTTGATTATTCTGGTACAACTGAGAGTTATATGTCTTTAGGGGGAACTAGAAGAATTTACTCAGAACACACTTGAGTGTTTGTGTAGCATACTTTTCAGAGTATTGATATAATTCATTCTAATTAATGTAATATTTCAAAGTCATGGCTATTGAACTGCTACCTTAAGAGAAGACATTTCCTGTTGCATCAGTGCATTTTACACTTCTAGTCATTCATTATGGGTTTTTTTGTTTTTTTTCTGTCTAGATCTGCAAGACATTCCAGAGGAAAGTGAATCAGCTCCGGAACCGCGTGAACGGGACTCACACTGCTAATGCTCTACTAGTGTTTAGAACCTAGAACTGGACCCAAGCCTAGATTAACTGAAGAGACCCAAAACTACTTAATCACCAGACTATATGAACAAGTCTTCCTCTGAACTCCAAAGGAAGAATATATAGCTATAAACATTACTTTTATCATATACATATTTAATTGTGTTGGGCTATTTTTACTGCTTTTCTGTGGCTGATTTTGGCATCTTATTATGACAGTGTCTTTGTTTTGTTTTGGTTTTTTTGTTCTGCTATCCAATTGCTTGGCTTTCAACATCAGTGGACCAATAAGGACATTTCAAAGCAGCATGATTGACAGCAAGCTTGTAAGAGGCAGGCTTATACAAATAACATGACTCTGCACTCAATGTTGCATGAAACGTTTAGTGTCGTCATATGAACACAGATCAGCCGTTTAGCAGTCGCTAAGCGAACTGAAGCTAACCTTCAGGATGTACTCGGGACAGGACAGAGATGCTTTCTGTGGCGTTTTGCTTTCTACTCCTGCTAAGCTCCTCCCACTGTACGCACAGGAGCGCACAGGCCGGTTTCTTTCTTCAGTAATAGTGAAAAGTCTTGTGTAAATATTTTAACTTAGGAAATGAAAAGGTAAAGAATTCTTTATGAAGATTCTTTTTTTGTTTTTTGCTCTTTAATTTTTATTTATTTATTTTTCATTTGTTGAATTCGAATGGTTGACAATCTTCCATGCACATGCTATAAATGTTTTAAAGAAGCCATAACTTTAAATGCAACAAAGACCCTAAAACCAAAAGTACATTCTGTACTTCAAAAACACACACACGCACACACACAAATATACACTTTTTGCTAAGTGAAATATGAAATATCATGATCTTTCATACACTAATCGTGTAACTGCAGCTTTAGGTATGCATGAGGTGTGCTGTAGATATTTTGCTGGTTGTTTAAGCTCAGAGCAAAAGACTTGCTGAACCCAGGTAGATTTTTTTGTAGATTGTATATATGAGATGATTTAATTGCCTCAAATTCGGACATTGCTTATTGCTTCCACAATTTTTGTCATTTTTTTGTTTCAGAATGTTCTACTTTGGTTTGACAGTGCCATATGGTATTTGGCTGTCCGTATCAACATGAAGTATCTTAAGCTTTGATTTCAGGAAGCAAAATGCAGAGGTTATTATACGTTTGTAGGTTTGTAATTATTCCCATTTGGAAACTCAAATATTATGTTTCTATTGAAAGGGTTTGTATGGAAAAAGAAATAATACTGATATGTTTAAATATTGTTGAAAATGCTATCATGACTGAGGAGTGTTGCTGGCTATGGACCGAAGACAATGCACCAATATTTCACCACTTTTGTGACAAAACCTCATATCTGCAAACTAGGACAAGGAAAAGTCTTCTGGATTTTAAACCAGGGCTGAGCAATAGGACCATTTATCGTTCTCGTGATAAGTTACTTCACAATTTGTCACAATAATGTCATCAGTAATTTAAGAGCGCTGAACAAATGCATGTTTCATAAACAGCATAATTCGTTTGGTTTGATTCGATATGTGTGAGACATTCAATAAAATTTCATTTACACTGTATGATCATTTGGACAGTAATTTTAGGCTCTTCTGGTTCGTTTTGTTCATTTCAAATTGTAAGAAAACAATAAATAATACATGTATAATGTATAATACATGTGAACATTTCTGCCAGTATCATGATACATTTGTTGAACAAATATTCAGTGAATGCGGTAGGTAAAATACTTGAAAAAGTCAAAGTGATAAAAAAAAAACACAATTATTACCACCTTCATGCAGCACACATATGGGGAGAGAATTGTTCATCATACTTAAAGCTATTTTGTCACCGGCCCTAAACACCAGATCAAGAGCAGCTTGAAACCTTACATGTTGCATGACAAATGCTGATCAAAAAATAATTCTATATAATAATGAGGCGTAAAAAGACACCATGCTCTCTGCTCTACTGCACAGATAATCAGTCACACACTCAGACAGCACCCTGAACTGTTGCCATATTGTTCAGGATCAATTATATTTATTATTGGTGATGATTTATGTTGTAGTCTACCATTACTAACATGTATTAGAATACTAAAATTAACATTTTTTTTGTGTTATAATCTTTTCAAAAATTAGTATTCAGTACTTTTTCCATTAAGCATGCCAAGCTTTCCTTATTCTTATAGCGTTTTAAAATAGTAGAAATAAATAAATAAATAAAGTAACAGTAAAGTGATCCCTCATAGTCACTTGTGAACAAACCACAGCACACAGTGTGAAGAGTGTGAAATTCTGTGAAGCAGCAGGCAAGGAGCAACACTTTGCCCGGGGAGCAGTGTGTGAAGTCGGCATCTTGCTCAGTGGTGCCACTGGCAGTCCTGGGATTTGATTCCATAACCTTTTGATCACAGGGGCACCAGGCCACCAGCAACACCAAAGTGGAGTTTGGAGGATTTACTTCGGCAACATGGTTTTGACTAATGTTCATTTGGAAACAGTCCTGAGATCTCTGGTTCTGCAGCAGTGTGGTGGCAGTCAGTCGTGACTGTCAGAGTGAACACTGTGTGTACTGAAGACAGCAGCGTCTTGAGTGATAGTCAGTATTACTGGACCACCTGGAGTCAAATCTCCAGCCTATAGCTTAGTCATTTCAAGCCAAATTACAGTCCAAACTGTTTCACACACACACACACACACACACACAAAACAAACACTCTAAACCAGGGGCGTAGCACACAGGGGGGTGGGGGTGGGGGGTTCAACTGCCCCTGTGTCTTCGATCTATAACCACACTGCACGAGTTTAAAACTAAGCTCAAAATCCACCTGTTTAACCAATACTATAATTCGTTACTGGTTTGATCCTAACCAAATACGGTTAAATGTCGTCTCTGTGCCTGTGGTATTTGTATTTTGTATGTT
>JBBMFX010000134.1:5026748-5042955 GCA_037832545.1 Rhabdalestes septentrionalis | reverse complement strand
GTACAGAGCCTCGAGCGCTGACGCGGGACCAGCGCGAGGAGCCGCATGAGCGTCAGAAACGCAGCGCCACTGATCCAAGATCCGCACTTCCACTCTGCTTTTTCTTTTTTTTCGCCTCCAAACCAAACCATCCGAGGCTGGGTGGAGTAAGGCGGAAGCGAGAGCTGAAAAAGGAAGAGTCGACTCAACCTGACCTACTGAGAGAAGAGACTTCCAGTGGAGGAGGGTAGTCTTTTCTCATTTTCATTCTTATTTTTAATTCTTCTTTTTTTCACTACTTCAGTGTGGAGACCAAGTCTGGAGAATTGACCACAAAAGTAAAAAACAAGTCAACTTGGGGGCTTCCTGAGTAAAAACCTCGACCACAAACTGTCGAAACACTACAGCTGAGAGGCTGAAGTTGGTGGTTCATCTCTGAATACAGGGTCGGAGGCTTGTTGGAGCTCTTTCTACCTCTATCGACTTTACTGGTGGGGCGTTGGTGCTGTTTTCCCCCCACCCTCTCCACTCTGTCCACTACACTGCTCCCCCAACTCTGAGAGGGACACACAGCTCGTTTCGAGCACACACTACTCTACTCTCGCCCAGACGACTCCTTTAAAATGGCCGGAGTCAACAGCCTGGACGCGGTGAAAAGGAAGATTAAAGTCCTGCAGCAGCAGGCGGACGATGCAGAGGAAAAGGCCGAGATTGTACAGAGGCAAGTCGAGGAGGAGAAACGGGCCAGAGAGCAGGTAACCTCCACAAAGTGCCCCTTTTCCACTATCTAGTTTCTTTTTCTTTCCTAAAAGCAGCTTTTCCAGCACAAACGCCTCTTCCTGTCTTTAGATACTCTCTGTCTCTACCTCACACCCACCTTTCGACGCCCCTCTCAGCAATGAAAGGCATTTCAAACCAGCATCCCCAGCCTGACTTCCCTGTTTGGAGTCTTAATTAAAAAAGTAGTCAAGTGTAAAACAAAAAAGTAACTTTCTGCTTTCACTATGCTACAAAGTTTCCACTGTGTGGGGCGGAAACCTCCAAAGGAAACCGCTGACCACTTTGTTTACAATTTTTTGTCTAGCTAAGTGCAAGTTTACTTCACATTTCTGCACATTGTGATTTACTTGAAGATAAAATCTGCTGAATCTTATTTTATCAGTTGATTGTAGCTTATGAACTTTATTTGTTCTCGTGAGGCCTGAGAGTAGATGGAGCAGGCAGCAACTGCTAAATCGTGTTCAGGTTCATTTAGCTCGTTACTGTTTCCTGCATCACTCTGAGATATAAATCAGATGCCTTCGTCATTGGCATATCTGTGGAAAGTAAGCCGTGAAGAGCCAAGACAGTTTAACTTGTAATGAAAAAAAATGAGTGTAAACTTTTTTTAGTCGACATTTTATGATAAACCCAGGTGTGCCCCGGCCCTCTGGTTTTGACTGCTCACACAAGACCAGGCCTTTGCGCTTATTCAGCCTTTTATATGCACTTTCCTCGCCTGAAAGCTATATTTGTTTCAGTTTAAATCTTTTCTGGCCATTCAAACGTGCTTTAGCGTGTTTTAGCCCTGCTGCAGATGAGCTCGTCCCTTGGCAGAAACACTCAAGACCTTATTAGGAGCGAAACTCCAGAGTTAGTGAGGGATGTCGTAATATCCTGCATGCAGTCATGCTGCTCTGCTATGGAGGTGCAGTGTGGCTCACATGCACCCACCAGGTGTGCTGATGTAACTCAAGCGTTTCCAGCTTCCAGACAATGATCTTTCTATTCTTTTGGTCAGGATCAGAGAAGTACACATGTAACCTTTTTTTTTAAAGCAGCATTTCCCCGTGCAAAGTTGATGATCCTGAACTCTGCACGTGAGCTTTAAGTATCTAGGTTTCTTATTTCTGATCACTGTCAGGTTTCTGGTAAACAGGAGACTCATGGAAGAGAAGGGGAAGCACTTAGATGACATAGTTGTAAATTTGATATCACATTTTTTGTTTTGGGTTTATTTCTCTCCTAGCTGGTGGTCTGGATTTTAGGGAGTTGCCCTGCTAAAGGAAGGTTGTGGGTTTGAGTGCCAATGACTGCCAGTGGCACCACTCAGGTTCCCTTAAGGAAGGCCTGGTCCCACACACTCCTTCACAGGCTGCTCACTGCTTCGTTTGGTGAATGGGTTAAATGCAGAGAAATAATTTTATATAGTTCACACTGTGGTATGTTCATGTGAGACTGTAAGGGGCCACTTTATGTATGCACACCTGTACACATGTATCTGTGAGTAGCACTTAAGTTTTCATTTGCATCTGAAAATCAGTAATTCTGTAGCCATGTTTCACAGGTTCAGTATAGCCAAGATGACGTTTTCCACCCACTGCATCCACAGTCCTCACTTTCATATTCATTCAGTAAGCAGTGGCACTGTTGAAACATGTCCATGTGCCTTGGAAACCCCCCCGCCTCACCCCTTCACCATGTTTAGAGTTTACTTGCATTACCCTGTATTATAGTTGGTAGGATGATCATAAATGGTAACGTAAGTGGCTGTGGGAACAGGATAACACACACTGTTTATCTCTGTGGCTCATTTGGGCCGTTCTCTGTTGTCATTGACTATATTTGACTTGATTTGTCAAACGTGTTCTGCCACCCACTTCTTTTTCTCACTCTCACTTTCGCTTAATTACCTCCTGTGATTGAATTGTGTTGATAATTTTGTGTGTGCGTGTCTTGTAGGCTGAGGCAGAGGTGGCCTCTCTGAACAGGCGTATCCAGCTGGTTGAGGAGGAGCTGGACAGAGCTCAGGAGAGACTGGCAACAGCCCTGCAGAAACTAGAGGAGGCAGAGAAGGCAGCAGATGAGAGCGAGAGGTAAACACATGTCCTCAGTGACAACCGACTTCTCACTTGTGCGCACGCACTACAGAGTGTGACCTCATAAATGTGTCATTGTGTGTTTGAAATAGAGGGATGAAGGTGATTGAGAACAGGGCTCTAAAGGATGAGGAGAAGATGGAGCTGCAAGAGATCCAGCTGAAGGAGGCCAAACACATTGCTGAGGAGGCTGACCGCAAGTATGAAGAGGTGAAGAACATGATACAAAATGCACACCCTTCTCTTGTACCAGGTCCAACTTGAATACTTGTGTATAAGGTGTGCTGACACACTGACTGCCTGAAATGCACCTTTACTCAACACCACCTGAAGAATGTGTGTCACAACATGACGTCATTAGATGCACTCACACTTGCCGAAAGCCTCACCTGTTCACCAGATGGATGGTTTGGGGAAAACACCTGGAATCAATTAACCATTCTCTCTTCTCTTGCTGTCCTCTGTCTCACACGCACAGGTGGCCCGTAAGCTGGTGATTGTGGAGGGAGAGTTGGAGCGCACTGAGGAGAGGGCAGAGCTTGCTGAGGCGTAAGCCACACACTTTAATATGCACTTAACTGTCATATGCAAACGTTTGGATGTCTGTGGTCAAATGACAAGGTTTGTTGTTTTCATAAGGGAAAATAAGACACATCCTCTACAGAGAACTTTATTTGCTGAAATTAGCTTCATGGTTTCGGGGAATACAATATGTCACCTGTATAAACATATGGCATATTTTAGGTTTTGGAATTTTTGTGCCCTATAACTTGCAGAAATAACTGGTTTAATTTATTTTGGAAAGCAAAATAACACTACATATATATGTATATATTATGGCTGGAAACGCGTTAATTAGATTAATTACTCACCGAAAAAAATAACGCGTTAATATGTTTAACGCAATTAACGCTTTACTTCATCTTCCCGTTCAAAGTTTCCAATAAATAGCAGGAGCAGCGACTCCCAGATCACTGCTGCGTTGTTCGTGGTGTTTTGCTAATGTTTTTTGCTGATTTTGACTCTGAAGGGGAATATTTGCCTTTTGGAAAAGACGCTCGCACGTCTCCTGGTTCAACTTTGGAGCGCAGCTGCGCGGCCATGCAAGGCGAAATTCGTTACGAAGCACAAACACGTTTATTTCAACATTTTGGCCATCCAGAAAGTGTGTGGAAGTGGTGAACGTGCTCGTAGTGTCTGTAGGAGATGTGTTGGTCGAGCTAGAGGCAGCAGGAGAGCGAAAATTGGGCTGGAACGAGCCGCATTAGCTTTGACCATCCAGACCTCCAGAGGGGCGGAGTCTCAGTGCTGTTGCCGGAGTGTGTAAGAGAGAGCTGGGAGACGTAGTGTATTAAAACTTACAACTGTCATATACTGTAACCTAATTCATAGGTTTGGTTCAGTCAGTGTTAAAAATGTCGACCATTGTAGTCCAAGTTATAGGCTTGTATTCAGTAATAAATTATTTAAAAAAAAACCTGCTTCTTGTAAGTCGGTGTGTATCTGCAATTAATTCGATTAATTAATCGCCACACCATGTAATTAATTAGATCAAAATTGCTTGACCGCACTAATATATATATATATATGTATGTATATATTTATAATTTAAGAGATATTTTGCGTTCCAAAATAAATTGAACCAGTTATTCATCTAGGACTGAGGAGGTTCAAACTTTTGCATTCGACTGTGGATTCCAAACACATTTTCAGACCAGTCATGATGTGCTGCCACAGCAACATGAATCTCTAACTGAAACATTCCTTTTTTTTAGCATGTTTCATAGCAATTATTGTCTGACAGTGTGTCTTTAGTCAAATGTTCATTTGAAATCTCATAAATGCTAGGTTGGCATGAGAAGAATGCTTGCATTTTGCCTTTGCATGATAGAAGGAATGCTTTATTGTGATAAATACTTCTCCCGTGTGCGTTTGTCCAACATTCTCTCCCTCATCTTTGTTTGGCATGTCTGGTTCTTGGTGTGATGCTCTCTACTGAACTAACAGTGCTAGGAAGCAGTTGGAGGATGATCTAAGGGGTCTGGATCAAACACTGAAGACTCTACAGGCTTCTGAGGACAAGGTATGAGTTGTGTAAAAGTGTGTGTACACTGAGTTGCCATGAATACTGAAGTGCCTGATGCATTCGTATCAACACACCACAGACATGGTCAGTGGTGGTCTTTTGGTAATTGTCAAAGATTGACTGGGGCCCCCAATAAACTGCCATAGCAGATGAGCTAAAGTCAGTAACTAAACTACATATCCTCCTATTTGTTTGGCACTTCTAGTGAAATGGCAAGTCAGTGCACACGATAAACTGGCAACTCGGCATATGATGGAGCTCCTTGGCATATAAGGTTTATTTGTCAGGAGAGAGAGAGGGTGGTGTGGATGGATGGGTGGATGTTGAGCTGTGTTTGTTTTTCGTTCTAGTAAACACAAATTATGAAATATTAATTTTTGTGAATTTTGATTTGGTAAAAAGTGTGTTTGAGAAAGCTGAAAAGGCTCCGGACTTCTTCCTCCAGCAAGGGCTATTCTCAGTCTCAGCTTCTACTTCTCTCTGCAGCTTTCAAGTTGGTCTACTTTCCCCCTTCTTTCTTTTCATGACTCCCTTCACAACAGCAGGCATCTCTCCAAAACAACCGGCAAGATTCGGCCTGTGCTGGGGCTGCTTGTTGACTTTCTGGCATGCAGGGCCGTGAATGTAATGAGAAACTTCTCACAGCATGTTCATGATCTTAACACATTTCACAAACAACGCGTCATCTATGCTGTGTATTTAACATCAGTTCAGGCCTGTGAAAAGCCTCAGTCTACATGCTGATTGAGACTTGCATGCTGGAGCATTTTTTTTACTTATCTGGGCCTTGTGTTTTCTTATGCCATGATTAAAAACTGACAGAGGATGAGAAAAACAACTTTTGAGGGCACCCTGTTTTCACAACATCACTTCTGTTCCTTTAGGTAGTGGTGGCAATAAGGCCACTGCACACCACATTTGCCATGCTACATCACATAGCATTGTGTCACAGATATGAATTAGAATGCATTGTAGATAAAACACTAAACAGTAAGGGTCATTTTTATTCAGATAGGAATTTGAAGGGCCCATATCTACATTTTCTTAAATTTTTTTAATTTAGTTTAATTTAGTGTGTAAATACTGATAATGTTTCACAATGTACTACCATCATTTTTCTTACAGTGTATATATAGGCAAGCTGTAAAAACAGCTCATTTTCAATTTGCTACTACCAAATCATTTCATGGTATGGAACCCAGGGCATTTTCATGTATCACCTCTCCTGCCTGCAGAAGTTTAGATGTTTTGGTACATACATGTTTTAGCACAGAAAATATAAGTGTGCAGCAGGAGAAAAATTATGGAAATTAGTGATTTGATATATAATATATGCTTATAATAGTAATACAATTTGAAAAGAATACAATTTGAATTTATAATACAGTATCAAAGGAAACGTCACCAATAACGTTTTGTGTTCTCGTTCGGATTAAATCGCACTCAGTTACTGCACAATGCTGAGTGGCATACAGAGAACAGGATCAAGGCTGGAAGTCACATCTCCATCAGGTTTACACATTGAATCCAGAATATGTCCCTTTTAATAAAAACATTTTGAGGTTTGGACACTTCATGATGCAGCGTGTGTGGTGGCCTTCAGACAACCTGCAGTTTCTCTTTCCACTTCTAGTCTCTGTTCTTTTCCTTGAGCTATTGTCTGTATATATTCCCCAATCTTACTTTTTGCTTCTTGCTCTGTGCCCCTTTCTCTCCTCTCTTTCTGCTGCCTCTTCCAAAATCAAAATGGCTGCCCTGCTTACAGTAAATGTGCTGAGCTGGAGGAAGAGCTGAAAAATGTCACCAACAATCTAAAGAGTCTGGAGGCCCAGGCTGAGAAGGTAGGATAGTGTGAACTGATTGACCTTTTGTGGGCCGGTCGGTGTGTCACTAATCTTGCACGCCTTATTCTCCAGTATCTGTTCAGATGCTTTTAACTTAAATTCTGTAAGAGTGGCCGTCACGACACCACACTACATTGCAGGACAGCGAGAGTGGAGACATTGTACTGTTGGGAAAATAGTGGCACAATAGTGTCTTCTAGCTTCATTTCTTGGAGATGCTTCTCAACCCTTCAATTCCCTGGCCAGTCAAACTTGTTCCATCCTAATTGCCCAATCAGTGCAGGGCCTGGTCATGTGGACATAACTTGATCTCATGTCTTTACGAGTAGCCTTTTCCTGGCTGTACAGCTGTGTTTCATTATCTGCAGGGAAAGGCCAAGCATGTTGAACCACGTTTCAGTGTGGAGCAAATTACATCAGGAAGAAGCTGTAATGAAATGCAGGGAAGTAGAAGGCCTTCGCCTTCTCCACTGTTAAATATCCGGATCCCTCATCCTGAGATGTTGATCAGTATTCACTGAGGACGTACTGCTGTCCCTGAAGTAACAGAATAAAGCAGAATCTCTGTAATACGCCCACACCATATAAAATGTTTGTGCTCTGTTGCCATGGCACTAAACATAAACACTGCTGTAGTCAGTACGGAAAGCTGTTCAGGCTGATTTTCAGACAAAACTAAGTTCTTATCAAGAACCCAAGATTACCAGAGCTGAGGGTAGTTTGTAGGGCCTTTAGCAAAGGGCGTTGTAGAAACAAAACAACTCAGATTTCTGGCCATGCACAGGGTGGACAGATTACAGAGCAGTGATACAAATAAAGTGAAATTTGTGCACTGGCCTCTCTTTTTTGCATACGAAGAAGCCTTTTAAAGGTTTTTTTTGTTTTGTTTTTTTTTTTTAGCTTAAATTGTACATTCTATAACATTTTGATTTAGGAACCAGTCAGTGGGACCTCTTCTCGTTCCCCAATTGGCTCATTCTTAAAATGCCCTGTTGTATAAATGTGTTAATTCTTTCATATCGTCCTCTCGGTGTCCCACATTCCGCCACACATGTCCTGATCTGTTTAAAGTCCTGGCAGCTGTGTGAAATCTCAAACCTTGCATAACAACAGCACCAGAGTTCAGCCAACATGGAAATTACAACGACAAAATGTTAGATTTTTCTTTTTTTCCCCTCTCAATAGTCTCCCCTGACATGTTGGGGTGGGGCAAGCTTTATTAATTAGATTTTGGGTTTGCTTTCCCTTTTTCTACAAGCCACAGTATTTCAGTTTCTGGTAAAAAAAAAAAAAAGATTGGGACCTAAATAATGTTGTGTTGCGAAGGAGGATGGTGTAGAGTATCAAGTTTAGTTTGGTTTTCTTAACCTTTCTCCCTTTCTATATGTCTGCAGTACTCTCAGAAGGAGGATAAATATGAGGAGGAGATTAAGATCCTGACTGATAAGCTGAAAGAGGTGAGTTCACTCCTGTGTTCTGTTCTGAACCATGAGGTCACTCATTCTGGATTCTTAAAAATTAATTTATTCATTAATGATTGTTTCCATGAGCGGACCAACAGAAATGGGTTAAAAATATTTTGTAATTTCGTTATTAATAAGCTTTAATTTTCTTTGTTTTTGTGAAGACTTGCCGATCAGACCGGACTGGTTGATTCTAGTGTTAGACTCCGTATTGTTTCAGCCTAAAGTCTATCAGGATTATTTTGACTGTGATGATTCAGCAGGTGTTTGACAAGCATTTGTGTTGTAGGCTGAGACTCGTGCTGAGTTTGCAGAAAGGTCAGTGGCTAAACTGGAGAAGACCATTGATGACCTGGAAGGTAGGAACTCCCCCAATCCCCTCTGTCTCCTCTCACCTTTGCCTCTCTATCACACTCTGCCCATTCTCTTGCCTTTCTTTTTGGTTTCCTGTCATACTTGACAAAATCATAATGCTTTTTATTCCAAACCTACTTCCTCTGGTCTCGCCTATCCCTTCATTCAATTCCTTTTTCTTTCTTTTTTTCTGTCTTCATTGCTTTCCTTCTATCTCCCTGCAAACAGATGAGCTCTATGCTCAGAAACTCAAGTACAAGGCCATTAGCGAAGAGCTGGATCACGCCCTCAACGACATGACCTCCATGTAAATACTGGCCTGTAGTGTGTTTGTGTGTGCACCTCCTCAGTTAGTGCCTGAGACTCACAGTTGGTTTGAGCAGCCAGAGACCTTTTTAATACAGTAATTGTTGTGTGCAGTCATTTCTGATGGCTGCACTGGACCTCACAACTCCACTGTGTGGCCTTCAGTTACCCTGTTTGAGATGACTGTAACCTCTGTGTGAGATACACTCAAGTTAATTGTGTGGTGTGTTTGTGTGTGTTTGTGTAACTAACATGCTGTTGTGGCTGAAGAAAACACTGCATGGAGTGTCTGATCAGCTTGCTTATTTGTGAAGAGAGACAATAAGACTAATGGGGAAATATTAAGTCTGCTCTGTTACTAGGGTTTGGTACTCACAAAGCCTCTGAGGTTGGTGTGGTGTTAACACAAGTAACCTATATTTGCCTAAAGAATACTGATACTGATTTTAAAGGGCCCATATCATGGGGGAGATATAGCATGTCTAGTTAGTTTCAAAACATTGCACTCACCATACAGTCTATATGTGGAAATTAAAATGCAAATACAACCTGTTTTGAAATTGGTGGTTTTGTGATGTCACAAAACCCAGCACAATTACATGTTTCTGTCTATTTGGCCTACTGCAGTTTGGCCCCGCCCATTCACATTGAGGATGCAAGGAGCGTTCAGGTTGTGGTACTTTCTAAATAAGGCACAATACAGGGAAGTCATTGGGAACTGAAAATTTACATAAACGGTTATTAAAATACAGTAAAGAAACATGTCATTCTGAGAGAGAAAGAGGGTGGAGAATGTTCATAGAAAAAAAAAAAAAAAAAATTTCTGCACAAACTCTCGAAAATCAAAAGCAGGAAATGCAGGGATATGATATGTGGCCTTTAATCATGCCTGTTGGTTTTACATGGTTTGGTGGACTGGTGTAAAGTGGTCAGTCTATAGTGAGGTGTTTTCTCATCCCTCTTTGTTTACAGATAATAAGTTTCTGGATTTTACTGTGGCTGACTTTGACTTCAAGAAATTCTACTTGGTCCTCTTCGCCTTCTATCCATCTCGAACATGCCCTCTCCCCTCCGCTTCATTTTTCGTCTTCTCACTGTATCTCCAATTTTATGTTTCTGTCCCTATTTGCTTTATCTTTTGTCTATTTATTAAGTTTGTGGTTCAGTGTTTTTTCTGTTTGCATTGTTCTTCCATATGGATTGTAATTATATCAGGCCTTTATAGATTAACTGGATCTGAACTGTCTCTGTTCAATGTTTTTTCCTTTCTCTAGCTCTTGCTCCTTTTGTCTTTCTGCTGTATTTTGATGCTCCATGTACATGCTGAATGAAGGGAGGGGGGGAAATAAGAAAACCCTTGTTCTCTTTTAAATGTTTACTTGTCTCACTTTCTTGGGGTGGGCTGGGGTATTGATGGCTACAACAACCCGTGTGTGCATCAATATTTAACTGTTGCATTATCTAGCTTAAACTAGAGCCGTTCATAATCACCCACATCAGGTGAAGATAAATGGGCTTTTTAAGTTGCAGGCCTTAATGTTTGTCTACAACGGAATCTTTACAACTTATTTTCTTTAGTTGCCATCCAAAGGATTTGAAGGATGTGAAAAAATGTTTTGGACAAAACAGAAAGTGCAGAAGAACCACAGCAAAGATTTTTATTATAACTTACTTTAATTTAACTTATTGTAATCTATTATTGAAACATCAGGTTCTTTTGCACATTGTTTCTTGAAGGTTTTATTTCATTAAATTGTTTTTTATAATGTAGGACCTAGAGGCTTCAAAATTTTTGATTAGTATAGATGTGAAAATAAGACACAAGCTTAGTATGGGACTTCAACTGAGTAGCGAAGTCTGTGTGAAGACTTGTCTGGTGAATTAGAAATCCATCAGCTGCTAATTTTTCTGGAGCTAAAAATCGATGACTGAAAGCCGCTGGTGTAATTTTGTGCTTAATCATGTTTTACTGGTGGATGTTTTGAAAGTCAAATATGCCTGTCAGATCAAAAGTAAATTACCAAATTTCAGCATAATTATTGACGTGGTTTGATGTATAACAGCGTGTTGTCGAGAATTTTTTATGGTAACTTCAATGCAAATAAAGGCACCAAAATAACCCAAAATTACCAGTGAACCTACATGACTTTTTGACATGTATGTATATATAATGTTGAAAATAGTAAATTAGTGGTAATAAATTGCTTTACAAAGCACATGTTGCTATTTACAAAGTCTGTATTTCAGACATGAAAGGAAACGATCATAAAGCACTCTATGTATAACTAATTAATTAACCAAATATAAAAAAAGCATCACACACACAACTGTTATTTAAAGCAGGTATCTCTGTTAGTTATATATACACAAAACAAATAATATTAAACTGTCTCAAATTTTTTTTAAGCATCTGGCTTAGGGAATTTTAATTCTTATATTTTATGAATGAAGCTACAATTGATAATATCAGGACAAACAGTTTTCTGAGTGATCTTGTGTTTACTTAGATTAAATGATGTTGTTTCCCCATCTTGCAGAAAAGCTCAGAGATGCCAAAGAGGAGAACATCAAGATCCATGCCACTCTGGACCAGACCCTGAGCGAACTCAACAGTTTTTAAATGTCCTAGATCAGGACATACCCCTGTTTCCCTTTTCAACACATTCATCTCATCTTCTCTCACATTTGGTCCAGCCTTGATTTGCTAAAAGCTGTTTTACATTTTTGTTCCCCCCCCCATTCCACTTTCTTTTGAGGCAGAGCTCATTGGGCCAACCAGATCTGAGGATGTTGCCAACCTCACCACCACTCCAGAATTGTTCATTGCATCTTGTGTGGAGCTTTAACCCCCTCTCCCTTCAATTCGCCTCAACATTTCAGAACCAGTCTTAGGTTAATTCTTCAGTGTCATATCCACTGTATTGTGGTGTGTGTGCTTTATCTCACAATATTTTTCCCCACACACCGTTTCCTCTTCAGTTGAGACATTTCATCTGAAGCCTTAAGCATGTTACTATAGTTACGATGAAGCATTCAGATTTGATAGCTTCCTCCATGCACATCAAAACAGCCTCTTTGCATCTGCCTTTCTTCAAAAGTCTTTTCGAACAAGGTGAGGTGGATTTATACACTTAAGCCAATATAAAAAATATATTTGGTCTGCTTCCTTGATTATGTTCTTTTGAAAAATTCTGCAGAGACTGTTTTTAAAAGGGAGGCTTTAAGTTTTTGGTATGTTTTGTTTTGTCACACCCCCCTCCCCCACTCTCCCACCCATTAACTGTAACCACCTTGCTTTATTGGACCACTATGTGTGAAACGCTGCACTGTTATGGGCTTATAGCAACCATCCTTGGAGCAGAATGAGCCCAGTCCAGCAATTCATTAAGCATTCATTAAAAATGATGGACTGTTTTTACCTCCTTTTATTAGAGCAATAGTAACACAAGGGGGGACTAAGTTGGATTTTATAGTCGACTGAAAAGCGACATCACTGCCAAACTAGATGTTCAGGGGCCTGTGATACATGCATACAGCAACTGGGAGAATATGCAACACATAAGTAATAAAAATAATTAAGGATGAAATGCATAGTTTTAACTGGATTAGCCCACAAAATACTTTTAATTACTGTTAATGTCTGTGTAATGATTTAAAAAAAAATAAAGACCATGATTTTTACTGTCACTCCAACAACAAAAATGATTTTTTAAAATGTAATTAGGACATTCAAATGTGGTTGGACATTATCTTATTTAATAGGTTGGTTTATATATCCCATCAACTGCACAGCTGCAGTTAACTGAGTCTATAATTCCAGCCTCTGTTTCCATCAGAGTTATTTAAATGTGAAGATATCTATTCTAAGTGAAAAGCCACTGCTTATTAATAATAATTTCTAGTTTTAGGGGCCAAATTCAGGACTTGTACCTCTGCAATGAAAATAAATGAAATGGACATATCAATATTAAGTGGATATGACATTTTCCCACTGTTTTTTGCTCATAAAATGTAACGACCACTTTCCCTGAAACATTTAAGCTTCTTTGATGAACTATTACAGGTTTTCATTGCTGCACATTACTGACTCCTGATGGGTAAAATTTCCAATGGCAGATACTCATCTACTGTTCAGGCTAAACTAAGTGGTTAAAAAATATTTTGCTTTTAAAAACAACAGTAAAGGTCAGTTTATCATAATCTCATTACTACATTTACACACTGAAGTCTGTGTTACAGCTAAATAGCTGGATGTGGTTCGGGTGGGTGAAAGGAGGGTTTGGAGGTTTATTTAACTAGGAAACCCCTTAATTTGCCTCTTAAAAGGACCTTAATGTTCCTGGAAATTAAGGAGAATTAAGGGAAAAGTGCACAGATTATGTCTGAATAAGGGGTAAACTTTTTAATAGTAGAAACTGCTAAATTAATGCGTTATGTTTAAGGTTAAGGGGTTTCTCACTCATGCCTTAAATCTAATTTTAAGGTTAAATGAAGGGATCGGTTCATAAATGAATGGCCACTTAATTCATATTAAGGGGATTGGTAGGATAAATTAAGGTAAGGATAAACACATTAGAGACATTGTGATTCGTAGTGTTTACAAGAATTAACTTTGGTTAATATGGATATTGGATAGGCTACTGCTAATTTTATTTACATTCAAATACAAAGTAATACTGTGGTTAACATTCTGATATTAGTGCCAGTATCGGAACTTGACTTGATTACGACGGTAAAAGCCAGTAAAAACTGGACATCATAAATCTTTGAAACACATTTGTATCAAATTGCCATGTACCTCGAGGAGCCACATTATTAAATACGTCTACATTGTACCTATAATCTGGCATCTTGCATTAAAGGAAGCACAAAAACTATGCTATGTATTTGAATGTGATGTCGCTAAAGTTCCTGTTGAACTTCCCAATACTTTTGTCTATACTCTGCGTTGAAGCTGACTTCAGTGGTATGACTGTACAATAACTCCATGTTGTTAATCGGGCATTCATTGTATTTTGATTACCCTTGAGGCTTTAAGAGTACACTTCACAGGAAGTAATGGTCCAAGCCCAAACCCTGAAAAAGACGTGAGTCCCAATACTTGTTGGTGGGTTTAATGTTAAATGTTCTGTAACAGTACTGGTACCAATAATTGCACTCTGTGGTAACACTTGCATAATGTGTACATTTATTTGTGCAAAGTATGAACATAGCGACAGCCTGTGTGTTTGGGGTATGCGGAACATGACAACACTCAGCCCTCAGAGGATTCTATGGTCAGTTCTGGGTTAAACCACAGCAGAAGGGTAGAGATAATAAGTTTGTATTGCAGTGTGAAATGAAGTAGCAAATACACAAACAACAAAAACAGCAAACATGGAACTGTACTGTACTCATACAAGCTACAACCAGTGAAACACTTTTGTATACACTATATAGACAAAAGAACTGGGACCCAAGACCATTACACCAACTAAAATTTTAATGACATTGCATTCAAATACATAGACTTTAATATGGAGCTCCCGCCTCTGCAGCTATAACAGCTTCCACTCCTCTTGGACAGCTTTCCAAAAGATTTTAGGTTTATGTTATGAATTTGTGCCCATTCATTCTGTGGCGCATGTAAGAGGACACTTGCGGATGTTGGACAAGAAGGCCTGGATTGCAGGTCTGACTGAACAGGCTCAAATTTTGTGGAAAACCTTCCAAGAAGAGTGGAGACTGGTGTAACTCCATATTAAAATGTATTTGAATGTTATTAAATTCCCTGTTGGTGTATCGCAATGCATTTGTCAATGAAGTGTAGCATGAATAAAATGTTGTTTGTGATAGTGGCCCTTTACAGTCACTTGTGAACACACCCCAGCGCACACTGATAATGTGAAAGTCTCTGCATTTAAGCCATTCACCAAGTAAAGCCGGGAATTTTCACCAATAAGGGGTGCCTGGAGAGCAGTGTGTGGGGATGGTACGCTGCTAAAGGGTTGCTATTCAAACTCACAACCTTCTGATTGCAGGTGCAACATCCTAACCACTAGGCCACAAGCTGCCCCAGAAACATGACCACTGGTGTTCTATTGCTTTTATACATCAGATCTACAGAAGAAAGGAAGGAATTAAGCAAAGCAGCCCTGAACGTTGTATCTAGAGTTCTTGAATGCTTTTCTCTACCATAAACGTAGAGTATTTCCCATTACAGCAAACAATGACAGTGTCATGTTCTGCTCAGTTTTTCCAGGTTTTCCCAGATTTACCAGAATGTGCTTTTGTTCCACCGGTCTCTAAAACGTTTCACAGCGCTCCATGGTTGTAGATGTATTTGATGTTTTTCTTTGGTTAGCTACAGCATGTTTCACATTTAGTTTTCAGGCCCTCAGTGTTTACTACTACAGATATTGGATTTGATTCCGGCTTTTTGTCACACAATTTTTCAGCATTTGACCAACTGTGCTGTGTTTTCAGTCATGTTAAAAAGAGTGTGTGTGCCTGTGTGTCTGTGTGTTGTCATGGTCTGCTACTTCTAGTTTATTTTGTGTAGCTCAGTTAGTCACTGGGGTGTTCCAGGTAGTTTGGGATTTGGATGTTATTTTGTCTGAGGGTCACATCTGCAGCCCTTCCATCTAGTTAGCAAAGTAATTGTCATCGACTGCATCAGTACAACACATCTTGTATATTGTCTCATGTTTTTCCTGTTGATTTATATCACACCACAGTATATACCTGAAAGTATGTCTAGTTTTTTTAATAGTCATTTTTGTGTAAAATTACTTTTATTATAATGGCTTAATTTCAGTGCAATTATAATATTGTGTAATTACTATGGAATTCTTATTACTACAGTGTTACAGAGTGGTTACTAGTAAATGTACTACTTAAAATTTAATGGATTACTGTACTGGAACACTGAGAAGGCACCCTACATTTTTTTAATGTTCATCATCCTGTTACTTACTCTCCTCTATCAGGTAACTTTTTAATAGGTGCGAAGTATATAGCAGAAAATAACTTGAAATGATCACATTTTCATATTAAATACTAGATACTAACTGTACCATAAAATTTTTTAAAATATGCAAACGATATTGTAACAAGGTAAAAGTATTAGGAACTGCTTGAGGAGTCTGGGCCCGTATCCCTAAAGAATTGTAGTGCAAAAAGTGGCTCCTAGCGGCCAAATTCTGAGAATTCTCAGAGTCATGACGTGTTCTTAGAATTTCCTCTAAAAGTGACACAAATCTCCCAGTTAATATAAAAGCTATTCCTCAAGATTCCTAGCGCTTAAAAGGGCTCCTAAGGCGAGATCTGCTAAGAGCA
>JBBMFX010000134.1:4994078-5011450 GCA_037832545.1 Rhabdalestes septentrionalis | reverse complement strand
GTCATATTCCGACCCACTCCCTCAGAAATGTGTCATATTCCGACCCACTCCCTCAGAAATGTGTCATATTCCGACCCACTCCCTCAGAAATGTGTCATATTCCGACCCGCTCCCTCAGAAATGTGTAATATTCCGACCCATTCCTGCAGAATTGTGTAAATTTCCGACCTGCTCCCTCAGAAATGTGTAATATTCCGACACGCACCCTCAGAAATGTGTAATATTCCGACCCATTCCTGCAGAATTGTGTAAATTTCCGACCTGCTCCCTCAGAAATGCGTAATATTCCGACACGCACCCTCAGAAATGTTTTAAGTGCTGTAAAATCTTGGCTTATAAATATCAAATAAAGTACCAAATGCATTTGTTACCGTACAGGAGTTTTTGAAACACAGGCTATGTGGGCACGACTCCGACTCCAACCACGTTTCTAACCAGGTTACAGACCCGAATTAAAAATACCTAACAGGCTCAATAGAAACACTTCACAGTCAGAATGAGAGAAATATAGGGAAACATTGAGAGAACAATGTCATTGTCCCACCCCCTGAACACGTCTCTCTACTCTCATTTTTGCTCTGTTTACCGAGCTCTGTTAGCTCGGTAATTTAGACAGCTGGATTTTACGCCTGGATTTTACACCTAATTTGAATTTTACTCAAATACAAAAACAAGTACTCCCACCCCGCTCAACAAATACAAATACAGATACAGATACCGGCCATTTTTGCACTCCCCTACTGGCCACCATAGACGTAAAGTCTACCCATTCTGGGCCTCTCTCTCTTGCTACAGACTTTTAAGGTGACTCGCCCACTGCTCTCTCTCCCCATATATACAACTGAGGTGGCTCGACCACAAAGATAAAAAATTTAATCTATCAATATGCAGCCCCTGATAAATCTAAATAAACATAATGGTGTCATTCTTTTGTTATTAAATATTGATAAAAACAAAACAGTTATTTTCCAAAAACTAAAAATGGATAAATGACATAATCTGGAAGAAAACAATAAAAACAATCTCGAGTTTTGGGTTTAGAATGAAAGCATTTTAACGAGTGCTGTAAAGCAATTCATTAAAATTAAGTAGTTAATCACAAATCTGAGAAACAATAATTGTGATTAATCATATTTCTGAGTAAACCCAATAAATAATACATAAGAAACACATCAGTTTTACAAAGAAGGCTTTGTTTATTAGTTTTTTTCCCCAACTCTGTCACACTTTTAAAAGCGGTGAGATAAAAACAAAACTTTGAATAGAAAAAGCAGAACTTCTTCAAAACCTGAGAGAATCTCTGTCTTAAGACAAAAACAGCTATAAACCACTACCACACTTTTGCAAAGCACACATTACCCTTTTTTGTACAAATCCTGCTCTGGAAGTAACTTAAAGCGAAATTGTCCATTTAACAGCGTGTGTTTATCTTCCATGGCTAGCAAGTGGCTGAGATCGGATCACTTCTTCTTGTTAGTGATGGGTCGTTCTTGAACGATTCGTTCATTTTGAACAAATCTTTAATGTGTAAAATTAGTCGTCTCATACGAGTGATTAGTTCAGTTGTGCATGCGCATTTGCGCTACATCCTATGTTTTTTGTATTGGAATTATTGAGTCTCAAACCCGAAGACTTGAGATAATAACTAATCAATTCTCTTTTTCCGGCTCAGGCTGCATTGGTTAGTTAATTGGGCTGTCAGGTGATGAACAAACGACTGAAACCCGAAAACTTGTCAGATAAGAGGCGAGGTGAGTGTATCATAGATTAAAGACACAGGTAAACAATGAATGAAACTTTTCTGTTCCTTATAGCATTATAGTTTTGTCTTGTTTGTAGTATTATCAACGTTTGTGTAAGCAGTAGATATGTTAGGGAAGTAACACGTAACATTTTCATTATATTTTGCTAAAATGAACAAAATGACTCGAATGACTCGAAAAAAATTTTTTCATTTTGCTGAAAGAGACTCAAAGATCCGAGTCAGTAAAATGATCTGAGCTTCCCATCACTAATACGGAGCCTGCCGCATAAGGGGCCAGCCCCTAATTGTACAACAGGCAGATTTTATTAAATCCGAGCACAGATATTGACTCGTATTACTCGTATGATATTCGTACTCGTCAAAAGTGCTTTATCCGTACAGGTTACTCGTTTCAGCCGAGTATCCGGCTCATCCCTAGTGGGAACCCTCTTTAATTCAAAGAATAGTGATGTTTGTATAAGTGTATCATGGCACAAACAAAAGAGATTTCAAATGATCTCAGAAAAAGAGTTTTTGATGTTTATCCAGTTGACAAATTTACAAAACCTTCTCTAAAGTGTTTCTGTGGATGGAGGAAACATAATGGAGCAAACTTAAGACCATTGTTACCCTCCCAAAGACTGGTCAACCTACATAGAACAAGGCATGTAATAGACAACTATGTCACAATGAAACCCAGAATCACACTCAAGGTTGTCCAGAGTTTCAAAACAACAATGGTGTTCATTTCTCTCCAAAAGGAACACAGTTGTCTGTCAACATAGAAATAAAAATTGCAGACAAGCCACAGGTCTATTTAAAAACAGGTTTTGAGTATAGATTAGACAAAAATAAAATGTTGTTTTTCATGAAAGAGTCATGTCAGATAGTATTTCTATAATTAGTCTACGCATAAAATTCCACAGTCACAGCTCTTGCAGCAATGACAGCCTCATGTCTTTTTCGGAATGACCCTGCAAACTTGACACTGCACATCTTTCTTCTGGAATGTTCTGCCATTCCTCTAGACAGAACCTTTCAAGCTGAACCAGGTTGGAAATGGAGCATCTGTGCACAGCCATTTTCATGTCTTTACTGATATGCTCTTCTGGGCTCACATCTGGAAGTTTCCCAGTTTTCCTAAAGGCATTACTCTGTTCACTTGGCTGCAAGCTTTGGGTCATTGTCCTATTGGAATGTAAACCTTCATCAGCTTTAGATCCAGAGCACTCTGGAAAGATGTTCCCTGAGGATATTGTACATGTTTTTGCATCCATTATCCCTCTATCCTGTCTAGTCTCCTGTCACAGCAAAACAACCCAGCCAGCTACAGATTAGGAGTTAATTATATCTATCCATCTGTCCTTATTTCGAGGCCTTTTTGAAGTTTTTAAGTTGTTCAGACTGTCATCCCTCACCTTACTCCCAGGCTGTGTCCTACTCATGATCTAGTTTCTGTTTTCTTAACCTGGCCCTCGTGCCTGTTTCTGTTCTATTCTGTTAATACTAAACCTTACCTGATAGAAGTATTTCCCTGTGCCTCCTCTTCCCTGTCCAGACATGGCCTGTTTGTGGCAGAATCTCACCAGGCAGACACGTCAATGGCTCAGCAAGTGGGACTCGCTGATTCAGGTGAATCCAAGATGGCAGTGCCTACACTAGCCTCACAACTCCTGCACCAGTTTCTGGCTTCCAAGCTCCTGCACTGGTTTCTGCACCGCCTCCCGAACTCCTGGGCCGGTTTCCGCACCAGCCAAGCTCCTGCAGCCGTTTTCACACTGGCCTCCCATGCTCATGCACTGGTCTCCACACCGGACTCCCAAGCTCCTTCACCGGTCCCCACAGCAGTCTTTCAAGCTGCAATCCCTGCACCCAAAGCCATGACTCCCTCTGTTTCTGCATGGGGGTCACTACCTACACTGTCTTTTATGCCACAGCCTGGAGGGGGGATTTTAGTCATTAATTAAAAATTTCAGGCACTGTGACAGAGTTCCATAACAGAGGGCACCAAAGCTCAATTGTGAGATTGATTCAGATCCAAAGAAAAAACATTTTGTGGGGGAGCAGGGTTAATAGTTTGGGAGTAAACAAGCAGGCAGTAAACAAGTGCTGCGAGAGCTTATTCTGTTAAAGGAGGTTCAGATCTGATAACTTTATTGATCCCGGAGAAAATAGTTTATGAAGACAGAACTGCCCTCAAGCTAAACCTAAAATCTTGGCGTTATTAGCTCCACAATCTAACCAACTGAGCTAACTGGCCTTTGGCTAAATGAAGTGGGCAATAATCCATTTAGTTCATGGTGAAAAGATGAAAATGCCAGGTGTGTGCTTTTATGTGGAATCTCAACTAGGAGCTAGGGGATAAAAGACAACACAGCGTTAAATTATGATGCATGACTGAGGTGGTATGGGCCTGCGACACGGAACATTTGGTAAAAAAAATAATTCCATCAAATGTTTTTTTTTGCTTTAATCGTTTGTTGCTCCCATATCCTCCCTCACTCAGCAGTTGTGTGAGCCAGGAGGCCCATTTAGGCGCACCAAAAGCGGCACCATTTGGGGGAGTTGTTCTGTCACGATTCCAGTCTATGGCCGCCAGGGGCTATCTTTAGACTTCTTTGTTGATCCTTTGTGAGTGTGGCCTAATCTCTGGTCAGCTTCATGAGAAGGGTAGCTTAGGAAAAGTGTAGCTGGGAACAAAAATTACATCTGCCAATTAAAATTATAAGCAAAAAAACAAATTTGTTGTTTGTCTACAAAACAACATATATAAAAGCAATAATAACTAGCAACAAATTAAATGATATTTCAAATTTGTAGGCCATTAATGAAATTAACGAAAACATGTACTTTCTTGCAAAATTACCTTTTCCAAATTATTTTAAATATCCATGAATGAAAAGAATGTCACTGACTGACAACGGTTTCAGAACTGAACTTCTCTCCTCCAAAATCCAACCACAAAAGCAGAATGCTCTCTTAGAACGTGCACTCGTGACCGGGATGCAGAAGACATATCTTGCAAGCTTGCTCAGATCAGGGAACTGGGAACGCTGTAAATTCCACCATTGCAAAACTTTTTCTTGGCTTGGTAGTTCAAGTTTCATGGTCCTAAACTCCTCAATCTGAACATCTAGTGATTTTGAGCCACATGATTCTTCATTATCTTCCCAATCTAAATATTTATGGAGAACAGCTGGCCTTTTGGCAGGTTTTGGCTTAACATCTTTATCATGTGTATCAAACTTTAAATCTTCAATCATCCCCTTGAATAACATTTTCAAACTTCTTGTCTCTTCGTAATCTGCTCGCTCCCTACATTCCGACTCGTTCACTACGTTCCTCCGACTCTGTTTTTTTTTTGTTGTCCCTCAGTACCGCCTCTCCTCAATGGCTGGAAGATCATTCAGTGTTAGTGCTCCCAAACTTTGGAACTCTCTACCACACTCTCTCCGTTCTGTTAACAACATCTCTGATATCAAATCTTCACTCAAAACTCACTTGTTCTCCGAATGTTACACATGATCCCATCTGTCCTCTGCATGTCCGCTTTGTTTGTTTGTTGACCATTTTGACTCATTGTAAATGTAAAATGTCCTCTTTGTTTGTTTGTTGTTTGTTTATTGACTTCTAACTCATTGTATATGTAAAGTGTCACTGAGCTCTGGAAAGGTGCTATATTAATAAAAAATATATATATATTATTATTATTATTATTATTATTATTATTATTATTATTATTATTATACTTTGCAGATTTGGTGTCAGAAAGGCTGCGATTGTTTTAATAAAGCATGTGAACTGAAGGTGGCGAAGTACTGTCAATTGACAGTATTTCTTTCAGCTTTGTCACACAAACAGTTGCAATTTCAGAGAGCAGAGGGTCTTTTGTGGCTGATATACAGTCCGCAATATATCGCACACACCACGGAAGAACCAGTGAGGCGCTTGGAACTCTGTTGTCGATTTCCAAGTCATCAGTTGCCTCTTTGAAGTGTTTTAGGAATTATACTAGTAAATTAAATGTGCTGAAGCTGATGCGTCCCACCCCGTCATAGTTACTGCTCTCTAGCATAGATGCGATATCTTTGTACTGTTCCAAAACAGAATTTAGCATGTCAAAATGAGAATTCCATTGCCTCTCTACAGATTGTTTAAGTGACTTTTTTAGCTAGCCCTGCTCTCCTAAGTGTTTAAAATATGTGACTAGCTTTTTAACATCAGTTAGAAGCTCAGCGATCTCTGGAGACATTTCCAACACACTGGACAGAGTCACGTTTAGTATGTGCACTGTGCAGTTTAGCCTTGTGTATCCTCAGAAGGCACTAATCATGTTGGCTCCACGATCTGTCAATTTATGTCGCATGAATGCCAAACACTCTGAGATTCTGCAGTAGGTGCCTTCGAATGTTTTCACTCTTCTTTGAGGTCTTGGGTCTAAAAGGGCAGCTAAAAGCATCCTTGAATGTAGCTCAGATTGCTCATTAACGTAATTGATGGTTGCAGACAAAAAGCAATTTTACGATAAGCCTTGTCAAACAAATTCAACACAATATTTTTTTGACTCTTTTTTTTTCAACTGCTCTGGCAACCAGCTAGACTTAGTAAATGCTAGTTTGGTTTGCACCTTTGTAATGAGGCATGAGTGCTGCCTTTAACCTGATGTTCCAGTCTTGTGACTGTTAAATGGCATTTTAGGCATTTATTGCAACACACAGAACCAGCAGCCTGTCTCTGAATTTAGATTAAACAAAAAGAGTTTGTGGTTGACTTCAGGAGTGTACAATGTAATCACTTTCCACCGAAAATCAAGAGCTTCCTAGTGGAGACTGTCCATAGCACCACATTCCTTGGTTTTCACATTATGAAGAAAAATGGGTGGGCACTTAATACCAACTCCATGTTTAAGAAGGCTCAGTTGCATCTCTAATTCCAGTGGAAACTGAGGAGATTGATTCCCCCTTCAATTCTTACCACATTCAACCTCTTAGTGTTTTGTGTTGCACCATTAACCTGGAGGCACATTGTTTTTTCACTGTGTACTGTGTATATGGTTGAAATGAATTCAACTTGACTTGACTCTTAACCAGCTTTAAAAGTTTTAGTAACTTCTCCCATGATTATGTTGGCTTTGCATTTATTTCCCTTGTGAACCAGTGAGCCTTGGCACAAACCACAAACAAAGACATTGTTTGTGATTTGTTCCTGCTCAAACCATTGTCAGTATATACTCACCACTGCTGTGAGTGCTCATAATGTTTTGCCTCATCTGTGTCATTTCTCACGTTTGTGTAACAGACATAAAAATGAGGTGTAATTAACAGTGAAAATAACTGGTAGTCAATAACCTGTTGTGTACCCCTCATTTTAATATTGAATAGCTCCCCAGCCATCAGTTTCAAATGAACTTAACCATTTTGATCTCCCTGTGTACAAAAGGTGTGGTTACAGCGGATGTTCGGCTGCAACTTTGTATACAAGTTTGTTAAAGCAGCTCTGCATACATTGTCTTGGATTATATCCAATCATTCTCATTTGCACAAGTGTATTGATAATCTTGAAGGCAGAATTGTTTGGCTATGATTAATGTGTTGGCCTATTCATTGCCTTATCCTGCTGGCTACAATTTAGTCTCTTATCTTTATATTCCCCTTAAAGTCTTTGTTAAGAGTTTGGATGGGGTTTATCTGACCAGTTAACAGTTGATAAATGTTTAATAATTAATTATATACATGTACAACATATATAAATTTGCTTTTTAAGACCTATGGCATATAGGTTTTTAAATGATTATTACGTGTGTTTTTCAGTGGGAACTTTTAACCTTTACCGCAAGATAAAATGTCCTTTCGGTTTTTTGTTATGCAACCAAGCAAAATTTCAGATCTAATCATTTTTGAGTTAAATATTTTAAGTTTACCCTCAGCAAGGTGTAAGTTGTAATGTAATATTGACTTTAACTGTTTATAGAGGGCCTGAACTAAGCTTAAATATCAACCGGTTATAAATGCAGTGCTGGAAACAATTGTCACGTCCGAGGGAACTCGGACGCCAAACCGAGGGAGCCAGTCACCAGAATATAAGGTGGCACGCAGCTCTGGGCAGGTATGAGTTACATCATGTGTGTGAATGGTGGTTGGGAGCCTGGCAAACCCAGTGGAGAAGGATGAGCTTTAATCAGCTCATCAGACGGTTTGCCAGCCGTCCACAGGTCCACCTGGCCTGAGTTAGAGTAGTCATCGTGTTTAAGTGTTCACGTCGTGTGATTGGCTCTGTGCTGTGTGTATCTCCCGGCTGATACCTTGTGGCTGGGTGTTGGTAGTAAGGTATATAAAAAAGGAAAACTTTGTTTTTCGGATTTGGGACTCAACCCCGAGCCGGCTTTCCTCCTCAGCCCAGGTCTGTAGTGACTTTGACAGTAATGACAGTAATTATTCGCTGTATGTTTCCCCCCTTGTTTTACCACACAGAAGAGTGAACGCGAGCCCTCGAAATCCAGTGGAGAGAGCAGCATGGTCTGGCTAAGCCGTGCTTTTGTCCGGGAGTTGGAGAATGGATTTAAGTAACACGAAGTGTGAACGCCTGCCAGGCGCTTTGTGAAGTCTCGTGGAAATAAACAAAAACTGTATTCTGTTGCTTGTTTTGCGTCCTTCCCCTCACAAAACGACCATGACAATAATATTTCACTTTGAAACAACAAGCTTGCAACTAAATTTCAACAAAAGCGAATTAATTATAGAACATACCTTTTCCATTAGGACATGAAAAACATTTCAAACTTTCAGGTAATTTTAATTTATTGTGTACATTTTTCTCATAAAATAAAGATGAAATAAATTTGTCAAGTAGATAAATGGATTACAATCAGATTCTAAACCTGATATTTTGTTGGGGCCCATCAGGCTCGGGCTGGGTAGCAGACTTTTCTCTCTGAATTCAGAGAGCAGTTGTGGTGTGCCTTTTAATAAACCCCTATAATCAAGTGTTTGATTGTGTGATAGTTTAGCAACCGTAATTAGGCCTACTGTGAATTTACGCTGAATATCTGGTGATGTTCTGTTGTTCTATTTAATCATTATCATTTATGTAATGTGATCAGACTATCAGACTAGTGTTGTTTATAGAGATTTTCAATGCATCTCAGAGAAGATTGATATAAAGATGAAGAAGATGCACTTTTGTGTGTTTGTTTTTCTTTTTAAGTGTAATTTTTCTTGATCAGACAAGTATTACGAATTTCAAAGGCTCAATTGTCTATTCATGACATGGAAAATCCCATAATTGAAATTCTAGTTTCCGAAGCTTGTTTAACATGATTACCAATTTGGTGGACCTGCTGCACCCATACACACTGATGTTATGAACCAGGCCTGCCTTGTATCTAAACTCATTGTCTAGTTTATCATCTCAACTTACCAAACAGGTGAAAACAGGGAAGGTTAATGTTTTTAGCCATACTAGTTTGAAATATGTTATATTCTACATATATAATATTTGCTATATAAGCAATAAAGATACAGTACAATAAAAATCGTATGTAATTATAAATCATAACTGCAACCAAATTGGTGATGTATGATGATTTGTACAGCTTGCAAACACTCAAAAGATTTTGAGAGAAAAGCCAAAACAAAAATCATAAATATTTGCCTTTTATTGGATAACATTGAATTCTTTAATTACAGGATTTAATAATTATTATGGAGTTTATTTAGATTGGACAACAGGACTGGATAAAGACATAATACATTCCAAGTGCTTTTATGATCAGTTCCTTCATCATTTTTTAGATCATCATAATGAAGAAAATCATATTGTATATCATTGGGAATTTATGGTGTGGTAGATGTCTCCAGGAGGGTTCAAAATAAGCAAAGAGTTGTTTTCAGCCATCACTAGTTGCTGGAATAAAATCAAACAAAAGTTATTGAGGACAATTTTTATATTATTTTACATTATTATTATTTTATATTATTATAAAGAACTACAAAAAATTAAGAATACAGAACAATTTCATAACGGATGCAAAAAGGGGAACATTTCACAGACTAGAATTATTAGTCTTCATGATGATATAGTCCAAGTTAATATTTGGGATATACCTAAATGTTCACATCATTTTCTGCATTTATCAACAGTAATATTCTCTATGTTGGTCAACAATTCAGACCGGCAGCTACATTAGCAGTAATAATATATTAACAGATCATATAGAGATGATGGCATGAAGAAAAAGAATGCGTTCATTTTGGATTGTGTCCTATGCTTGTGACCATTTTCCACATCATTACTGAACGCAGTTTACAAAGTATTTGCCATTTTGTGGTCATACTCACCAGCTGGGAAAGTCAGGTGCTCTGTTTTCATTCATGTAAAGCATTACACTCCCACCAGAAATGGACTCAGTAAATTTCCCACAGGCCCCGCAAATTTGATTACCAATCTCCTCATTCACAGTGATTGTGATCTCACTGGTTAGACTGTAGGACAGTTTGAAGGCAGAGTTCTTCTCAATGATGACTGTTTTATCGATGACCTTAACAAGAATCTGACTTCTCTGCATAGTCGGCAAAGTCACCTTCCTGCCATTGAACTATATATTTAAGAAGAAGAAGAAGGCATTTGATTTGTTAAGAAAGAAAGTCAGTGCAAACATTCAATTGGAATCAGTGTAGGACACGATGGACTTCTTGCTCACCCAAATTTCATGTTTGCTGTTCACAGTGATGACAACGTCTCCAAAGAAGACATAAATAGCTGCAGGTGTCAGGGCTCCAGCATTGCAGGCTTGCAACTCAACCACCACGCGGAACCAGTTGGCTATGTTAGCGCTGTCGCATATTTTCACCAAATCAAATGCTCCATTAGATGAGATGGTCCAAGTTGTTCCATTGAAAATGGTAAAGGAACCTCCAGTTTCTAACACACACTGCTTTGGATAGCATCCACGTACACCATTCTGAACCTTGCAGACTTCATCACTCTTACAATTTATGCTTTCCCTATTCACTATTCCAGTATCAAGACAGGTCAAGAGCTCCTGGCAATCGTCTGTGATGATGGACTCACCAATCTGCAAAAGAAAGTTAACATGAGAAGCTCTGATGTATTGAAAAAATTTTGATTTAAGATGTGTTAATAGGGCTAGTTACTCTTTTACCAGACTGGTACCGAATCATTGATCAGAAACAGAAAATCATATTGATCCCAAAAAAAACTGTTTAAATATAGGACAAAATCAAGCATTTGGAGTGATACACAGGTGAGGACATGAGTAACACAGACGAACAGCATCGCTGTGTTTTAAAGGGATACCTGACTCCCTACATAGTGCACTATTTAGTAATAAAAAAACAGGCTCCTGCCTCCAAATAGTGTAGAATATGTCTAATTAAAAGCCATAAAAAATTCAGCCCTGTAGACAGAATTACATAGAAAATGTGCATTATATGGAAGTAAAAATTGAACTTTTATGATAGCGCACTCTAGAGGAAGTAAGAGAGGGAAAAATACATTACTAGATTGGATTCAGGATCGGCAGAAACCCAAGACTGCAGTACTGGTACTGGACGTGAAAAGAATGTATCAGGCCACCTTTTTTTTACTTCAATTCGTCCATGAATAATTCATTGAATTATGATAACATTTCTTAATGCAATAATAATTAGGCAAGCTTTACAACTGAGTTTGGCCTTGTGCATGAGGGGAATTACTAGGAGTGCCGCATTTACAGCAAATCAGCAACGTTTACCAATTTAGTGAATGTCTGCTATCTGACACACCTGCCACATCATACCGTTCATGATAACAGTTGTGGTCCTGTTATGTATAGAATCTAACAGAAAATCATTGAATGCACAATACAGAAAAAAATATTACCCAGGAGAGTATGCCTAATAGATATGACTTGCCTTATATGTTTGTCCATTCTCATAACAGCTACACTGAGCTGCTTGAACGCAGCCCGTCCCATTGGTGTAGAATCCAGAATCGCACATGCAGCCCTCAGCACATGTCTGAACATCACAATTGACAATTTCATTCAGGCCAGGACAGGGAGTGCCACATGACTGAGCACAGATTTCGTAGTGACTGTTGGCAGGGCATTTCAGAGCTACCAGGAAGAAGGACAAAATATATTGGTTAAATTACTAAAAAATCATTTATATCATAAATACATTTTATCATTCTACAATTTTTTCAATTGATTTTATACGTACGACAAAATGTTGGTGTTCTCCAGTTTTTGACAGGAACTCCAAAGTCCTGACAGGCAGTCATGTAAGCAGCAATACTGTGGCAGAGCATATCTGCATTTCCATCACCCATACAGACATCGTAGACGCAATCGCTGAAGTAGGAATCAGGATGGATCACTTTGTGACAGGCTGCAAATGGACCTTGAGGGTTGGTAATAATGCTGCAATCCTTTTCAAAGACAAGTTTCTTGTCTGCAGGACACTTTGGACAGGAATCTCCAGAACAGCCATCATCACACACAACTCCAGGAACAGACACTTTCCAGGCAGCTCCAAGTGTTTTAGGATCATTGGTTGCTTTGCCATCTGGCAAACGTAAATCAGTTTCGTTTTTACCATCATAGGTTCCACACATGCCACAAATCTTTCCTAGGTAGCTGCTTGGGACTGTGATGGTTACACAATAAATCATATCATAGGCAACTTTCAGGCCAAAGTTTGTTGTAATTACATTTTGATAGCCCTCCTGTTGAACTGTCACTGCTCCATCATTCAGACTTATTGGGATGTTGCTCAAGACACCATTAATCTGAAAGGAGAAATACTTCTGATGAACTACACAGATCGTTTTAATCATATGTGTCCTGCCCACACACCTGACTTACACTGAGATAGTAAAACAAATGGCTAGTTATTTACACAAACAACTTAATGATTCATATAGACTAGTTTTGCATGTCCAATGTCATACTCCCAAGGCAGCTAGGCCATGCTGGAGAAAAGTTCTGACATGTTCTGATCATTTTCTAATAGTCTAAATCAGCAGTTTCTCTCGTAACTTACCTGTGTAAATTTGAAGCTCAAACGTTGACAAATATTTCACCTTAATGCTACCTATCAATTTGCAAATGATGGCAATAAGATTACATAAAAAACAATCATATTACACTAAAGAGCAAAAAAGCCATCAATTTTTGGACCATCTATAAAGGTCAAAAAATTTTCTACTGTACAGTTTGTTGCAAACCATGTATCCACAAATTGGTTTGTTAACATATAACTCAGCACTGTACTGCACAATGTGTTGTACTATCAGACTTACTTTCAGGCATTTAAGCATTAAGTTGTACTTAAATTTTACATACCATTATCTGATGTATCTGATTTCTTCTCAGTACTAATACCATGCCATATACTTCTACAACAACCACTTTGGCCATGGAGACATTTGGAGTAACTTGGATTTCATTCCACTTTTCATTCTCCACAATGACTGCAAATGGAGTAAGATTTGTTCTCCCTGGGTGGCAGCCTTTAGCAGCAGTGTAGGTGCAGGTGCCCTGGAAAGCATAGGTGGTGTTGTCAAATGTGTTGTAGTGGGGGTCACCATAGATGTTGCAGGTTGCCTGAGAGACTGGATGACATCCTCTGAGTCCTTTAGCAATGCTGCATGCTGTTCCACTTGGACAACTTGCATTTTCACATACAACTTGGCCATTGGTTGGGTTGCAGGTGCACTTTTTGCTGCACGTATCATCAACCCAGATGGATTCTCCAGCCTGTAGGTAGCGTTTTTCATTTCCAGTGCTGTACATACAGCCACACTGAGACTTAGGGACACACTTGTTTCCACTCCACAGGTATCCTTCATTACAGACACAGGCCTCCAAACAGTTGGTTTTGCACTCAGCGGAGGGAGTGGGATTCTCACAAGTAGCAGCACAGGCGCAGGACTCAAAGTGACTGTTTGCTGGACATGCAGGAGCAGCTGATAGGGGTGACAATTCAACCATGGGTGAAATTACATACATATTCTCATTATCATAAAACATGTCATTTAATGTACTGAACCAACTACAGGTTTCCTCATAGCTAATACTTACGACAGCCAATGAGGCTCCTCCAGTTGTGCACCTGTACACCAGCTCTCTGGCATGCATCTGTGTAAATTTGTGCTGTCTTGCACAGGAAATTTTTAAATCCTTTGCCCATGCAGTAATCAATAAGACAATTTTCATAGAAGACTGTGGGATCAATAAGGGCCTTGCATTCACTAAGTGGACCATCAGTAAGAATGGTGACCAAGTGACAGAAAGCTTCTGCTGCCAAACGATCATACCATGGCTCTCCCTCGCAGCTCTCACATTGACCAACACAATCATCCATGCAATAGGCATCCCCTGGCAAACCTGGAACCCTCCAGCTCTTTCCCAGTGCTGGGATACTGCCTGCCAGTGAGCCAGTGGTAGTAGTGAGGTCGTCGTCTTTCTTCCCATTGTAGTTTCCACACATGCCACATGTCTTTCCCATAAAGCTGTCCGGTATCTTTATCATTAGATATTGTTCCCAGTTGTACTGCACTGACAGACCAAAGTCTGTCTCCACGATAACTGAGAGGCCACTTTGTTTAATAGAAATTTTGCCATTGTCCAAAAAGACTGGAAGGTACCAGAGGGAATCACTTATCTGAAACAGGTGAGAACACGAATAACATGACAGGACTGATTAAGACTGACTGGCATTTACTACATATAGTAAATGCTAAAGCAAACATCTAAAATATTTTAAACATTTCTTACCCGCACAAGTCCAGTCTCGTGGTGGACGATAGTGATGGTTTGATCGTAGACCTTAATGAAAACCTTGCTGACGAAGGTTCCTTTCGAGCTGCCTAAGCGCTCATTCATGGCTTGGACTTCAAATGCTGGGTATTCGCTGTCTGCTTGGCAGTTCTTGGCCATGATGTAGGTGCAGTTACCCATGAAGTTGTAGTAATCACCATCAAAAGTGCGGTAGTGTGGGTCACCCATGACCCAGCAGGTACCGAAAACTACAGGATCAATACAGGATCGACACTGGATCAGTTTCAGGAATGTTTTAGTCAAGCAACTGCATTTTACTATAGATAAGTCATCTTCCACAAAAGTACATTTACTCACCATTAGGTTTCGGATAGCAGCCACGAACACCATTCTTGATACCACACACTTCGTTAATTCCACATTTCATGTCTTCATGTTTGACTTCACCAGAGGCAAGACAGGTTAACTGTTCTTGGCAATCATCTGTGATGACTGACTGACCAATCTGCAAGAGGAGTTAACAAATCTTCTGGTGTCACTGAGATGTGACATTCATTATTTCACTTCTTCAGTTCATACTACTGAACACAATGTACTAAATAATAGACTGCAGATGTGGGTGGGTCTCTCTGTCACGATCTAAACTATGTCAGTTCCTGTATATCCAATAGAAATGTTTTTAGTGTGTACTGGGGGCATCACATGTGGAGTTCCCTTGAGTTACTTCTTATTTTTCCCATTTTATTTAGTCCTTGTAACTGAACTCAGTTTTTAAAAAATATTCTTACATATTGATTGAGAAATTTTAAAACATCAAAATACAGTGTTTTGATGTTAAAAAATTTCCCAATCAATATTTAAGAAAATTTGAAAAGCCTTCTATTCTTTGTTTAATTATATTAACTTTAATTTATATTTATACTAATTTCACTGTATTTCCTTTTATGATTAATTGCACTTGTAACAAACATTTTTATTTGTAATTATAACTGTCCTTTATTGTCACCGAGCAAAAAATCATGTCTCCAAAAAATGGTAACCATACAGGAGAAGGCAAAATTATTTTACTGTAAGTTCAGTTTTACTTAAAGGGTGGAATAAAGTGTGGAGCATGTTGATCAGTCTATTTTTTGTATTTTTCTTAGTGTCTAATATTTTTCTGGGGGCCACATAATGTAACAAGGCTCTAAGGTGTTGCATTTTTTCAGTTACTGTTCAGTTAAGGACAGTTAAGGTCACTTTCTTTCAGTACTGAGCTACATAATTGCAAAATCCTGACTTTTTTATTCCAACACACAAAACAGTTTAACATGTTACATGGAATAATACAGATAATGTACCTTGTAGGTGTGTCCATCTTCATAACAGCTACACTGATCTGCTTGAACACAGCCCGTCCCATTGGTGTAGAATCCAGAATCGCACATGCAGCCCTCAGCACAGATCTGAATATTACAGTCGATGATGTCAGTCAGGCCCGGACACGGTGTGTCACATGACTGAGCACAGATTTCATAGTGGCTGTTGGCAGCGCATTTCAAAGCTACCAGAAGGAAGGACAAAACACAGTACAATTATTAGCAAATACATTTTATTATTTATATCATAATGATATTTTTCCATTCTACATATTTTACGACTTTATACGTACGACAAAATGTTGGTGTTCTCCAGTTTTTGACAGGAACTCCAAAGTCCTGACAGTCAATCATGTAAGCAGCAATACTGTGGCAGAGCATATCTGCATTTCCATCACCCATACAGACATCGTAGACACAGTCTCTGAAGTAGGAATCAGGATTAATCACTTTGTGACAGGCTGCAAATGGACCTTGAGGGTTGGTAATAATGCTGCAATCCTTTTCAAAGACAAGTTTCTTTTCTGCAGGACACTTTGGACAGGAATCTCCAGAACAGCCGTCATCACACACAACTCCAGGAGCAGACACTTTCCAGGCAGCTCCAAGTGTTTTAATATCACTGGCTGCTTTACCATCTGGCAGCAGGAGCTCATCGTTCTTGTTACCATTAAAGTTTCCACACAAACCACAGGTCTTTCCATAGTAGTTTCCAGGGACTGTGATACTAACATGATACACCATATCATAGGCAACTCTCAGGCCAAAGTCAGTTAAGATAATGTTTTGATAGCCATCTTGCTGGACTATCACTTTTCCCCCATCCAGACTTACAGGGATGTTGTTCAAGACACCGTTAACCTGAAAAAACAACATGTGGTTAAATGTCGAAAAGTGGAATTTTGTTAATGCCTATCTAGTTTGTGCTATAAATAACCTTGGAGGATTGCACGTACCATTATCTGATGAAGCTGGTTTCTTCGGAGTATTAATATCATGTCAAACACCTCCACAATGACCACTTTGGCCATGGACACATTTGGAGCGACCTGGATCCCATTCCATTCCTCATTCTCCACAATGACTGTAAATGGAGTAAGTTTTGTTCCCTCTAGATGGCAGCCTTGAGCAGCTATGTAGGTGCAGGTGCCCTGGAAGTCATAGGTGGTGTTGTCAAATGTGTTATAGTGGGGGTCACCATAGATGTTGCAGGTTGCTTTAGAAACTGGATGACATCCTCTGATCCAGTCAACAATATTGCATACTGATCCACTTGGGCAACCTTTGTCTTCACATGTAACTTGACCATTGGTTGGACTGCAAGTGCACTGTTTGGTGCAGGTCTCATCAGCCCAGATGGATTCTCCAGCCTGTAGGTAGCGTTTCTCTCCTCCATTGACATACATACAGCCACACTCAGTCTTAAGGACACACTTGTTTCCACTCCACAGGTATCCTTCATTACAGACACAGGCCTCCAAACAGTTGG
>JBBMFX010000134.1:4951055-4986139 GCA_037832545.1 Rhabdalestes septentrionalis | reverse complement strand
TGTGTGTGTGTATGTATGTATAGATACATAATAATAATAACAATAATAATAGCGATAATAATAACAAAAACAGCCTAATTACTATATGTCTGTGTATTTACTTGCCAAGAATATATTTATTTGGTCATAATCTAAAATTTCGCCAAAACACTCCTCTTAGGTTTGATATTTTTAATATTATTTAATAATATTGTTCAATATTATACTAACGTAGGCATAAGCCCTAATAATACTAATACTAGTAATAACAGTAGTGGAAGTGATGTTATAATATAATAATAATACTATATATCAATAGCAATAACATCTAATATGTTTGAGAAACCTTCTCTAAACCAACTATCTATTTCCACAGATGGCTGGTGTGGGTACAGCACAGGCTTACCTCACAGTCAAGCTTACCTCACATTACTGTTCAAGGGAAATCAAACATGCTTTTGCTTGATTGGAATACAAACCTTCAGCCATGCAAGCAGGGGCACCGCCAGGGGGGGAAAGGTTAGAACGATTCTAGGGGCCCAGCACTGACATGGGGCTCTGTTAGGGGATAGTGATATTATTTTAATAATAATATTGCCCAAAATTATAATCTTTCATGGGACCCAAGATTTCTGGCGGCGCCCCTGCATGCAAGTCTTTTATGGAAAGGGTGAGTCATCTCCAATCTCGAGATGGGTGATCCAGGTAGATAAAAGCTGACATCAGCTAACGACCCATTGACTGGAACAGTGTGCAACAGACATTACCAGTTGCAAGGAGCTGTTACATAAAACAATGGGTGATCTTTAGCTGCTTAATGATCTAAGTGCAGATTTGAAATGCACAGGACTACACACCTCCGAGGTTCTAATACATATCCCATTCAAACCACACTGCCCAGCTGATAAGACACCCAGCCTGCATGGAAGATCTGTGAAGAGGACATGCACTATACCTTCCAGTGAAAGAATGTTAGGAGACAAGGCCCAGCTGGTGGCCTGGTGATTGAGGAGTTGCCCCTGTACTCAGAGGATTTGATTCCCCGTGCTGCTAGTTTCATATTTCTTTTCACAGTGTTTGGCATAGACATTTGTGGTAAATTTTCTTTAAAGCTGAGGTCAGTGGGTGTGGAGACATTAATTAAAAATGGACTTTGGCTTTTCTGCACTTCAGGCAAAAGTGCAAATTTGATCAGCGAAAAAAACAACTTGGTTAAAAACATCAACAAGCCTAAAGAACCTGTTCATTTTAGACGAATGGACGCTACTCCACTACAATACATTTCTACGGACAACATTGTGTTGCATTGGCTAATACTGTTACTTTATGGCGAGAGGGTTCAAGTTCAAGGTCAAGTGTTTTATATGTCACATGCAGTCCCACTTCGACAACATACAATAAAATGCTTTTCCGACAATACACCCTGGCTGTGCTTCACAGAACTGACAAGACAAAATCAATCTAACTATATAGAAATATAATATAAATAGTAAGAAATATTTTATAAAATGTTTAAAAATTAACAAACACGTGCAAGAATCTTTTGCAAAAAAATGGACAATTGTGAGAATCAGAATCAGAATTGTTTTATTTGGCCAAGTATATGTGCGTGCATATACAGGGAATTTGGTTTCGGTCGATGGTGTCTCTCAAGCACAACCATAAAAACAACAACAAAATACGCAATCTAAAATCACAATATAAACATTCTAAATCTTGTTTACAGAAAAGTATAGAATTATAGAATTGATATAAGAGTGCACATAAAGTGCAATTACAGTCCTGAGGTGTGAAGCAGTGACAGTTCAGCTGGTAATGGCAAGGGGAAAGAAACTGTTTCTTTGTCAGGTGGTCCTGGTCTGCAGGCTTCTGTACCATCTGCCAGAGGGCAGCAGGTCAAAAATCTGTGGGGTGCGAGGGGTCTGAGATGATTTTCCCCACCCGTTTCCTGGTCCTGGAATGGTACAAGTCCTGTATGGAGGGCAGGGGGGTGCTGATGATTTGTTCTGCTACCCGTACAGTCCGCTGCAGTCTTATCCTATCCTGTTTGGTGGCTGCTCCATACCAGACTGTGATGGAGGAGCACAGGACAGACTCAATGACTGCTGTGTAGAACTGGACCAGCAGCTCCTGTGGAAGACTGAACTTTCCCAGTTGTCTCAGGAAGCACATCCTCTGCTGAGTTTTTTTGGTCTCCCACTTCAGGTCCTGAGAGATGGTGGTACCCAGGAACTTGAAGGTCTCCACAGTAGACACTGGATAGTTAGATATGATGAGGGGGAGCAGTGATGAGGGATGTTTCCTAAAGTCCACTTTGTTCAGCTCGTTCAGCTCCAGGTTGTGCCGACTGCACCAGAGTACCAGCCGCTCCACTTCCTGCCGGTATGCAGACTCGTCACCTTCCTGAATGAGGCCGATGACAGTGGTGTCATCTGTGCACTTCAAGAGTTTAACAGCTGAGCTCCTGGAGGTGCAGTCATTAGTGTAGAGAGAGAACAGCAGACGGGAGAAGACACATCCTTGAGGGGCACCAACACTGAGGGAAAAAGCTTGTACTCTTGTGGAGATGCCAGGGATTGAAACAGAGACCTCAAACATGCAAAACATGCGCTCTACAACTGAGCTACATCCCCACTAGGAGGTATCTGAGTGATTGTATCTGAGTGATTGCAAAAAAACCAATTTCCAGTAATAAATCCTGGGGTATGGCAGCATGCGCTGGTCTCAGTGCAAGCTCCATAAAGAATATTTAATCAAATTGTATTAAAATAGTCTTACACTGCCAGCTCAGTGTGTAAAGCTTTGTAAAAAAATTAATAAATAAAAACACTGACGTCCTGTCACTTTTCACTGTGGCATCTTTCTACCAGTCACTGTCTAAACAGACCATAAGAAAATTAGACACATCACCAATCGCACCGCACACGTTTCAGATCATCACCTTGACATGTGCTTCAGTCAAAAAACAACACAGCAATTAATACAACCAGACTCCTGAACCGTTTCTGTCCTAACACTATTGCACCATGTTAGCACCATGCCATGTTAGCACCATGCCCATATTTTGAACTAGTTATTAAGAAGTAGTTTTTCTTTTATTATTTAAACAAAAAGTGGCGTTGGTTTCTCCTTTGCAGCTATAACAGCTTCCATTCTTCTTGGAAGGCTTTCCACAAGATTTATTTCCACAAGAGTGTTTCTGTCGGAATTTGTGTCCATTCATTCTGTAGAGCATTTATGAGTTCAGGCACTGATGTTGGATGAGAAAGCCTGGTTTCTTCATTCCAGTTCATCTCATAGGTTTTGGATGGGGTTGAGGTCAGGGCTCTATGTGGGCCAGATAAGTTTATGGAGATTGCTTTGTGCACTGGGGCACCGTCATGCTGGAATACAAAAGGGTATTCCTCAATGCCATGCTCCAAAAAAGTATTGTTATGCTTGTTATGCTGAAGCATTAAGATTGCCCTTCACTTGAAGTTAGGCGCCTAGCCCAAAGCTAGGCCAGTGTATCTGCATTTTTATGTTAGTACAGAAAAGGCAGGATGCATTTTCTCTAGACCCTCATGCTTTCATTCTCTGTGTGGAAATGCAAACTTCCCCTGTTAAGTGAGATTTAATAATTTTGACTGTAGAATGAAACCATACAGTTGCTATTATCCCTTTTTTAAATCGCTAGCACTGATTTTCTGAGGTATTTTGTGCACAAATCCAAATATCGCGATACATACCGGGTATCGATGAACTATTCAATACATGTACCTATTGTGTTTACCATGTCCTGCTCACTCACACACATACATAGTAACAACTGGAGAGCCTGAAATGCGTTCAGTGAATGATTATAAAAATATGCAATGTAGTAATTAAACAAACAGTTTTAGTAAAACGTTATGAAGCTTTAGACGAAGAAGCCACAGCCAGTGTGGTCTCGTTACCCTCGACCCGTCACTTCCGTTTATTCCAAAAGGGCTGAGACCGACATCGCGGGAGAAAGTTTTCAGAATCTTCTCTCTCAGAACAGCTCCCTCTTTATTCTTTCGAACCAGTGAACACCTCTAAACAAGACCTGAAGAAAAGCGACGATGTCCTCTGTTGTTTTATTGCGGTTCAACGAGACAAACGGGTCAAAAGCGTGAACAACAATCAACTCCGTAAGAGAGGTTAGCAGTTAGCCGCCTCGTTAGCTAAATTATGTAAGCAGGTTTTGCTTTTTTACCTCCACGTAATAGATTAGATGTTGCTTTTTATTATGAACATGCCTTTCTAATGTCTTATCTGCTGATCTAGAGCTGTGCGCTGTAAAAAGGATTTTCTAAAATCTCTCTTATACCCTTGGGTAATGCTCTGCTAGCTCAGTTTCGGTTTGGTAAACTTGTTTGTTTGGGATGTTTTTTCATGAAGCAGGTCCTCCATTCACAACAGTCGTTGTATGTAGTAGTAAATATTTCGCTGTTTTAACTCGCTTACTTCAGTTGGTAACATTGATAACATTGCACCCATATTTTGGACCACGTTGTGAAAGTTATTATGGGAAGAAAGTGAAGTTGTGATGCAACTCTGTTTAGTACCTCGTTAAACTCACTACAATGCTCTGCAGTAGCTTTATTGGCACATTCGTGATTTGGACTATATTTTGAAAGTAATAGCTCCGTTCACAGACTATGGGAAGAAATCCTTTTAAGTTCCTTTTTCTAGTTAGCACTGGTTTTCTAGTTAGCACTCATAGCATATTTTCAGTTGTTTGTGCCTTTGTTTCTGGTGTGGATGAGAACAGGTTATACAAATGACACAGCATGCTCTTCTCATTAACAGTGTAATGATTTTAACCTTATTTTGAACTTCATACATTTGTCTGCATGTCCTAATTCCAGAGCAAGAGAAAGTGATCAGAACCTATGAAACTTAAGCCCTCAGATGGCTACTGCTGGTCCAGCTCCCATGGAGGGGGTGAGCTTAACAGGTAAGACAAAGAACAAATAAGTATTGTGTGCCCTGTCTTTTGTATCTACAGGAACAGTGGATACTGACAGACTTTGGATGACGTTTTCGTATAATCTTAAGGCTAGGACCTTTCCCTTTTGGTTGTATCACCAGTACACCTTGTCTGAATAAACAGATGTGAGTCTTAAGTTGGGGCAGCTGGTGGCCTGGTGGTTAGGGAGTTGGCCCTCCGATCGGAAGGTTGAGAGTTTGCATCCCTGGACTACCAGTGGCACCACTAAGGTACCTTCCCTTCCCACTGCTCCCTGTGCTCTGCATTGGTGCTGGGCCTGCTGTGTCCCTTCCTGAATTGGTTGAATGCAGAAAAATTATTTCCCATTGTTCACACTGTGGCATGCTTTGGTGTGTACACATGTGACTACAAGAGAGTATTAAATATTAGTATTAAATCTGGAATTATTTGTTGTGGGCTCATTGCAGTACTATGGCATTGTGTCTGACTTTTGCTAATTTATTTATATAATAACTAGTCTGATGGTTGTCCTCCAGATGTGTTAACACTATTTTGGCGAAAGAGGTTTTTCCGACAGAGAGGTACATGCATGTGTGTGTCTTTGTGATGTGAAAGGGTTTTGTGTGATTAAATATTATGGGTAGGTAATGCATTAGCGTAATATTTTGGCTCCAAATAATGTGCTGTTGTTGCTTTTGTTGATGTGGGTAATAGTGCGTACAGGTGTTCAGGAAGATCTGTGTAAAGTCGGGAAAGGAGCTGGGTTAGGCCAGATGTTTGTGCATGCTGTGTGATTGTGCATTTGCAGTTTCTGTCACAATTGTAGTCAAAGTGAGCATATGATCTGCATGTTGCAGTAGATAACAATGTGTTCTGTGTGAGTGTGTGTTTTGTGGTGGTTGTTTTTTGTCTTTATTGAGGGACGCAGGTTCCTCCTCGTGAAACCCAGCTTCTGTGAATTAAATAACAAGGTTGGTTTTAAAGCTAAGTAGTGAGAATGAGAAGCAAGGTATTAAATGAATGGAAAATGAAAATTTGATACTTAATTTAGTTTTTATGTGAAATTTACTTCTGTACTTTTACTGTGAAATTAAAAGGCTGAAGCAGTAGAAGTTCATGTTACCTAGAAATGTTATGATTGCGACTGTGTACAAAAGAGTGAACAGCCAGGTCACAAACAATCTGAGTAAACCTCCTGCTGCTTGACTCAGTTTAGATTCTTAAGGCACTGAGTAGCAGGTCTGTGGGTCAGACATTACTTGGCTCCTCTAAACGTCCTAACTGGTCTTTGCATGACATTGGAAATTCAAGTGTTCTTACAGAAAGCCATAAAGATGTTGGTACAAATCAGTCTCTCATTGAAGGCCACTGTAGTGTTTTTGTTGTTTTTTAATGCAAACAATATTGTCTAACTCAATATTGGTCATGTCTTTCCATGTGCTACAGTAGGACTTTAATTAAGCCATCACTGCTGGCCAACTTCCTGCTGGTAGTGAAATGTGATGATAAATGGAGGACTGACTTTACATTGTTCAGGTGAAGGGCATATGAAGTTGAAGGCCAGTGTACCTGCCAGGCTGTAGGATTTGTCAAAGTGTTATGTATGCAAGCGAGTGAAAAGAATGAAATGGAAAATCAACACACAATGATCCAAAAGCTGCAAGTTTTAAAAAATACAGTGTATGGTACAATTACAATTACACTCTTACAATTTACAAACATAAAATCTTTGGCTATATGAATATTAGGACTGTAACGATATACGATACAAAACCGAAATCGCGACACTCACGTCCATGAACCCGTGTCGCGGTGTGAGGAGGGTGTATCGCGACACAAACACACTCCTTCCTGTATACGTTTCCCGCCCAGAAACACGTTTTTCACCATAATAGGAGGGTTTTCAAGTCAATTTATTTTCTTTAACCAATAGTTGAGGATATAAGGGTTTCAAAGAGCCCGCCCACAAGCTTACAAACATACGGAGCACGGACGGAGCCTTTGTTGGCTGAATTGATTCGCTGTGAGTACATGTAAGTTATGACACTGGGCTTAAAAGTGTCTATAAGCTGGCTGGGTTGTGACTGCGTTGGAGTCTGTATGTGAAAAAAAAAAAAACCTGAAGATGAATTTGGCCGGAGCGCCACTTCGGTGGTCTCGGTGACGTCCCGGTCTCCGGTGGTTTTGTTTGAACGGAGCAGTGAACCGAGAGAGACGAGTCGACTCCTCTCAGTATGAATGGAAAGGAAGCGGTATTTAAGTGTATTTAAATATTGGTTTATAACTTTGTTGTAAAGATAAGGTGTCTCCAAACAAAATGGCGCCTCAGAACTTTTCCTCTCCGCCGCAAATGAATCGCGATACGAACCGAATCGTGGGTTTTGTGTATCGTTACAGCTCTTAAAAATATATAAAATTATATATATATAAAATTGGCTTACCTTTTGCATTTCATTGTCAAATCAACCTCTCTTGGCTGCATTAGAAATATCTCCAGGTATTTAATTTTGCAAGGACTGATTTACCATGATTGCATTCTATTGATTTATTTAGGATTCGGTTAGCTTAGTTTATCTTTCCAGTCACAGTCCAAGACTAACATTTAGAGCTGCTAACCACAGAAATATGCTCTGACTGGTCTCTATCTGTTTCAGTTTCTGTCTCCTTCTCCATTTCTTCTTCTAAGTGGTTACATTTATAGTCTTAGCATTATTAAATTGTACACAGCTGAAAACAAGCTTAGGTAGAGAGTATATTAGAAACAAATAGAATTTGTGAGCTTGATCCACCCCTGAGAGTACTTACTTTCCAGAGCTTTACTGCCCTTCTGTTTATTCATTTTTGTTTTTTTATGTTGATAATTCATATGTAAAAAAAAAAAATATATATATATATATATATATATATATATATATATATCTGCACTCGTTCTTCACAATGACAGACATCTACATCAGATGTAGATATTTTCTTTGTCAATTAAAATTGTCATGTAAAACCGGTTTGGAAAAAAACAACAGTTTGTTGAAAGCCATCTGATAAGGTGATTTGCTATTTTAAGCAGAAGTGATGGCATATCACTTTTCGTTTCCAATGTAAAACTGAAAGACCAGGTGGTACAGTGTTATTGAATCATTTTAGCCTTATGCTGAAAGAGTTGAGCTGAAAATATTTTTCTATTATTTTTTTGCACAGTGTTATTCTAGGTTACATTTTTGTATTTGAATGTTATCGCCATAGTACCTATTTATTTCTTTTGCATCAATGCAGGAACTACTGGAACTCATAGGATGGCATCTTTGGAAGTAAGAATGATGTTTACTTCACTGCTCTTTCATTGACTCTCTCACTCTTGACATTTAAATGTTTCAAAGTGTATTACATTGCGTTCCGTTAGTTTGCCAGACCCTTTTACTCAAAGCGACTTGCAATACAAGGAAACACACAAGTCTCAGGACAGTGTGAGAAGCAGAAGAGAATCAATTCAATCAGGGCAGAATCTTACATATATGATTTTGGTATTTTTTAAGTTATTGTACAGAATTTGACAATGGCTTTTACAAAAATGTTAACATTTCATGATAAACAGACCAACAAAAGGTCCAAAATTGCTGTTTGTCTTTTTATCTAAAGATGTCCCTAAATAAAATGTATTCTGTATTGTACAACATTTAATTTCTTAATTCCAAGGTTTTATTGCCATTCTATTTCATCTCTTAGGGCATTTCTGGGAGTTCGTCCCAGACCAATAAGAAAACCATTGGCCATCGTGGAATTGATCCTACAGGAGAAACTACATACAAAAAGGTAAGAAACTTCAGCAGTGCTTTGATTCACCAAACATGAAATATAGAATATGTAATAGATGAGTGTACCCTCAGTCAATGAAAGACATTAGATGCGTAATCATCTAATTTTCATTTATAACAAAAGGTGATTACCCTATGAAATATTCAGTGATTTATTATAGACTCATTTGCACAGTATCATTGTGAAGGCCAGTGCAGTGGTGATATGTTATGATATCCTAGCACTACATTGCAATTCTTTGCTATGGCAGTCTGGGAGCTTTTTCTTTTTCTTTGGAGATATAATTCATTTACAATTTAGATACGTTTATAATTATATAATTTATCTATTATAATGATTGATCCTCTTTGCACAGACCACATCGTCTGCCCTGAAAGGTGCGATCCAGCTGGGCATCACACACACAGTGGGCAGCTTAAGTCAGAAACCAGAGAGAGATGTGCTCATGCAGGACTTTGAAGTAGTGGAGAGCATATTTTTTCCTAGGTATGTATGAGTATGCCTATTTGTGTGTGATTATGCATTAAACGAGTTTATCTACAGTGTGCTGTAAGATGTAGAGTTATGCAGCTGAAGGTGAACTGTAAATAATTAGCCCCTTATGTCCCCTTTATCCTTTATCTTTTTATTTTTCCTCTAACAGTCTTTCTTTCTTTTCTCTCTCTCCCTCTAAGTGAGGGCAGTAATTTGACCCCGGGCCACCATCATGGTGACTTCAGGTTTAAAACTTATGCTCCAATTGCCTTCCGCTACTTCAGAGAGATGTTCGGAATTCGACCCGATGACTACCTGGTAATGAACTACCCTTCCTTTCCTTTACTGACCACCACCAACACAACTTGCTCTTTGGAATGCAAGAGCAGTTAGTTGATGTTATCAATGTCATCAAGGGATATGTGAAAAATCATTATGGTGTTTATAATTAATAGAGCGTCCTTTAAGCCAAAGTATGGTAGATGATAATGTTACTTTTTTTCCAGCAACAAATGACTTTGATCATTGTGTAGCGACTGATTTGTGAATGTGCATATGTGTTTTGCAGTACTCAATCTGCAACGAGCCTCTAATAGAGTTGTCGAACTCTGGGGCGAGTGGGTCTCTATTCTACGTCTCCAGTGATGATGAATTCATTATTAAAACTGTGCAGCACAAAGAGGCAGAGTTCCTGCAGAAGCTGCTGCCTGGGTATTTTATGGTAAAGGAATTATGTTTCCAGTCCATTTGCCTGTTGACTGACGTGTTAAATTTTTTGCTTTCTTTTCCTATGCCCATGTCTTAATTTAAAGAATATATTATTTGATTTATGTAGAGTAAATAGTTTTCCCTCACACAACTACCGCTCTGTTGGAATCTATAATGATACTGACCCTTCTTCCAGAACCTGAATCAAAACAAACGGACGCTGCTGCCCAAGTTCTATGGGCTCTATTGTGTTCAGTCTGGAGGAAAGAACATACGCATTGTGGTTATGAACAACTTGCTTCCTCGTGCCGTTCCCATGCACCTGAAATACGACCTGAAAGGCTCAACGTACAAGCGCCGGGCTTCGCCTAAGGAGCGCACCAAAAGCCTACCCACTTACAAAGACCTTGACTTCATTCAGGACCTGCCCGAGGGTTTGCTACTGGAAAACGACCACTACAACGCGCTTTGCAAAACCATTCAGCGAGACTGTCTGGTGAGAGTTTGTATGTGTTAATTGATGGGTGTGTACATGTGATACAGCAAGATAAAACCTGCCAAACCTGACAAACACTAGGCTTAAGTCCAACAACAGAGAAAATCTAGCCTTAATCAAGAAAGCAAGTGCAAGTTGTAGCAAAACTAACAGAAACCAAATGCTAATCATAAACACAGAAATAACAGAGGATTTTCAGTCCACTAAAGTAAATGGTCCTCCTAATTACACACTGTTAAAGAGGAATTACATCAAATATTCTAAATTTCTGCTAAATGCTATTATTTATGTCTTTCACAGTGGTTCATATGAAATTGTGGGAGACAACATCCTGCGTGTACCTTTTTAACATAAACAAATGAAAAAATTGTGCTGGGACGAAAACGTTTTCTTAATTCTATCATACAACGTCTCAGTCAACAGTCAACAATCTTGTGTAATAACTGAGTGTAAGGGCAATAAACATTTCTTATCTCTGGTCCTTATCACAGTCACTGTAAATAATTTTGACTTGCTCTCTGTCTTTTTTCACTTTTTTTGGTTTATTTCACATCCAGCCACTCAAATAATTGTGTACAGCTTTTACACATCTGTGTAAATATATTTGCTTTACACATTTCAACTCAAGACTAAGTTGTGTGATTGTAGCACACTCAGATCTTGCTTTATCCTGGCTTTACCCTGGCAAATCAGTGACCACTATATTTTGAACAGTTGTTGCAGAGTTTCAAGATCATGGACTATAGCCTGCTTATGGGAATTCACAATATAGATCGTGCTGGGGAAGAGGCATCCAAAGCAGTGCCTGACCATAAGAGGGCTCAGGGCCAGAAGGCCCTATACTGCACAGCTATTGAGGCAATTCAGGGGGAAGCCAAAGGCAAGACCCCACCACAGTCCAATGAGAGGTTAGGGTGCTTTTTTCTTTTGTGGAGCTTTATTATTAATTTTTTGATAATTCAAAAATACTGATCTGGGATTTCCAAAATTAATAACACTAATACAAACACTGGCCTGCATTTCTCACCATAGCTTAGGAGGAATCCCAGCACGCAACTCAAAGGGGGAGAGGTTGCTCATCTTTATTGGCATAATTGACATACTGCAGTCCTACAGGTACTAGAATTTGGTGACTGATTTATTGTTCTTTTTCTTATGTGATTTATTTATAGCCAGATACCTTATTTAAAAGTTGAGAAACATTTTTTTTATGTATTTAGGCTTGTGAAGAGATTGGAGCACTCATGGAAGGCTTTAGTCCATGATGGTGTAAGTCCAGTTTAAGTCCTATTGAATACACTACGGAATAGTTGTGACAAGTAAGATCTGTTTTAGAATGAATGAGAGGTTTCTGAATCGTAGCAAAACCCATCATACAATGCACAACTATGTATACATTATTCTCATAATAATTCTCTTCTTCAGGACACGGTGTCAGTTCACAGGCCTGGCTTCTATGCAGACCGCTTCCAGAAGTTCATGTGCAACACTGTCTTCAGGAAAATGACCTGTATGTAACTAAGTAATGGTGTTATTTGTTATGCTCCTTGTATTGACGTGTTGCAGTGGCAGTTTAACACCATTTAAATGTTAATTCATGTTTCCCCCTTTAGTAAAAACATCTCCTTCTAAGAAGAATCGAGGAGCTGCTGTAGGTGTGCGGAAGGCCAACACTGCAGTATCTGGACAAACTCATCAGCCTGTGTCAGTATTTTCACCACAACCAGCACCAATGTTACAGACAAATGCAGAACACACCCAAACAGACAAGGACCCAGTCCAGCTCTCGCACAGTAACGCAGTCTCTTCCCCTCAGGCAGCAGAGAGACCAGGAGATGGAGGTGAGAAACTGAAAACTGTGGAGAAGCAGAGAAGTGGAAATATATATATATTTTTTTAATGTTAGAAGAGATTTAAAGAGGGTAGATTACAACCAGACATCAGTAGAAGTGGAAAACATTTGGAGTCTGATGGAAATAATCTTGTTTAAAATCTTAATGCTTAAAAATGCTTCATTAGTATTTAAAGGTTAATTAGAGTGCTTGTTTTTGGCCATCTTAATTCTTGTTTTTGGCCATGTTAAACATAATTCATATACCAGAAATTCCGGACAACAGAGCGCACCTGATTTAAAAGCCGCAAGCTCTAATTTTAGAAAGAAAATTAATTTTGTACAAGCCGCACTGGATTTTAAGACACATATGTCTCACGCTGTAATATGAGAGATCTACACAAAATTTTTTTTTATTTTAATCGTTACAGTAACAAATACATATTGCAAATGTTTGTTTTTTTTCCGAACAGTGTCTGTAACAAGGCTACCTTTTAAGTATACATACATATCAGTAACACACGTTATGTTGCTTCTGGTTTTTTACTGAACAGTGCACAAACAACATTCCGTCTTCTAACGGCCACTAAAAATATATCACGTATATATATACACTGCAGCATAGCAGGAAAAGTCATTAATCGCTATCTTCATCTTCCTTATCTTCATCATGGCCGGGCTGGGCGGGCCTTGGCGGGCTGTGCCCGTCCTCACACTCACTCGGGCTCGCTCTGAGAATACGAGCCTCCGGGATTGGTCCAGGAGTTTGAGCTGCCTAAACACTCATCACAGATGCAGCAGAGTTGCACATAAAAGATATCAACCCGAAACGAACCTATAAAATGTGTGCCTCCCCAAAGGTCCGTCCGCAAATCCATGTCTGGCACCGGGGCTTGTTACGAGGCAAAACGTTTTTGGTGCCATGAAAAAAACAAACAATCATGCATTAGCCGCACCTGAAAATTTGAGGCTTATAGTCCGGAATTTGCGGCTTATAGTCCGGAATTTACGGTTATCAAAAAGAACGTTGCAGTATGTCGTCATTAGCAATTCTAATACTGTGTGGTTTAACATTCTGAGCACTGCAGGGCCGAACATCTATTTTCCATTTACTGTTGCAGAAATACAGTCTCACCCTGACCTTCTCCCTAAACCGCTAAATCAAGAGGAGGTTACAAGCAACTCAGCTGATACAGTACACTTGACATTTTCTCTAGGAAGCCCTGAACCTGCACTCGACGCTGTACCCCCAAGGTGAGTGTGCATGTATGTATGTGTATAAGAAATGTTTTCTATGGCTGCAGGAAATATGTCACCATGTTCCATGTCACTTGTTGTTTTTCCAGTGTGGAGGATGAGCAGCACGTCATTGCTGATCAGAGCCAGAGTGTTCCAGATAGGTGAGATGTGTATATATAAAGACAACTGTTCTACAGGTTCATGTGCAACACACGCACTCCCTACCTCCCAGTGACTCCTGCCTGTATGTTTTTCATTTGCAGCACTGCATCTGCCCAGCCATTAGAGGATAGCTTGAATGTCGAGGTCATCTCTCTCAGCGATATTGTCCCCCAGAGTGATGTAAGTAACATCTTTTAATAAGACAGTTTTATAACGTATAAAAACAGAACACTAAATGCAAAACAGAAATAATGTGTACATTGTATATGTAACCTGTTTGTCAACAATAATGCCTATTTCCCATTCTAGTAAGTTAATTTAGCTATTTTAAGATATAGCCCTTACTGACGTAAAATAAGGTAAATCTTTAGTAGTTCCACAAGTGGGAAATATGCTTAGTATGGCAAAAAGTGGACAGTACCAAATTAAGAGCAGAAAATTTTGAGAAAAACAATAGAAGAGAATAAAAGAAATATACACTAAAATAAAAAAAATAGAAATTCTCAATATACAGTTGATGTACAGTATAAAATCTAGTAATATTATGTAGAACTGTATTATACAAAATATTCCTATGTGTATTTATACTGTAAGCAGACTTTGGTATTGTGCATATTTGGGGTAATGCACAGTATTGCACATTTCTGTCCAGCAGCAGTAGCTTCACTCAAACGTTGCACATATTGTAAACAGAAACTTTACACTTAGTAAATTGGTGTGTATTGAATGAGTGTGTGTGACAGTCTGCATGTGTGTGGTCATCAGACATTAGGAATTTGCCTGTATACGCGCACACAGCTTTTATCACTTGTAATCTTATGATCATAGTATAGCAGTGACACATACATGAGATCTAGGGATGTTCAAGCATCTAATAAAAAGCCTTCTGAGCTGAATATTAACTATTAACCATGAAGATGTGGCTTCAATCCAGGTGGGGACTTTGGGGTATTGGTATTAGAAGAGAATAGAATAAATGTGCAAGCGTCCTGCTGACAGCATGAGCTCATTATGTTGATTTCCATATTAACAAAGTTTTATGGTATTATTCATATATTCACACATTTAAAGAAATCAAAGGAAATAATTGCTTGCTCATCCTAAAGACGTACTCGAGTACACCAATCAGCCATAACATTAATACCTAATCAGCCATGACATAAAATCCTAATAATGTGTAACCTTTCTATCAATCCAAGTAGGTTGCACTGTCAGATAAACACCGTACACAGTGAAACAAAACGGCATGCCTCCAGAACCATAGAGCAACACAAGAACACAAACAAGCTCCAAACATCATGAGAGCAAACAAGACAAAAGAAAGTGCAAGAAAAACACAAGAGCAGACAAGACCAAAAAACAACATACAGGCCAGTCAGCCATAGCTGCACTGGTCTGTATGAAAACAGTATTATGACAGACACTGCCCTCTAGTTGTGAGAGCCAGCATTAACTTTTGTAACCATTTGTGCTAGAGGAGCTCTCTTATGCATCAGTGAGCTTTGACCCTGTCAGCGGTTTACTGGTTGTCTTTCCTGGAAGCATTTTTTTTTACATACAGGAGAACCGTGCATCACCTGCATTTGTGGAGATGCTTCACAATATGGCCCTTGCAAAAGTTGCTCGCATTTTTACCCTTATCTAATATATCCCACCCCATTACAGGTGCCACTGTGATGAGACAATCAATGGTATTCACTTCAACTGGATTTAATCTTTTGCTGATAGATGCACATGTTCTGTAGAATGGATAATAAAAATAACACTTTGAATATTTTTTGTTTTACGGTTGATTTTTAGCATAAGGATTTCATTACTCCTTCAGAAATACCTGTGAGTATTTCAAGCCTGTAAAATGCTGGCCAGGCCTAGACTACTGAATGTGATTCTTGATTGATGCCGTTCTCTAAATTGTTTTGTAACCCAACTGGCATGGATTTTAAACATAATACTCATTTTACATTTGCTCTTTTCTCTCTGTTGCAGTGAGGTGGTGGTTTAAGGACGACTGAAGCCTGTTGATGGACATCTAGGGAAGCTAATCAGGAAGGAAGAGGGGGAAAAAAGTGAAAGTAAAGTGGAGACTGAAGGCATGCTGCCCAGCGGCATTATTAGAAAAAGGAAACGGAAAGAAGAGACTGTGAAAGGACAAACCACAGAAACGATTGTAAAGACAAATATGTTTTATGGATGACAACCAGGGTCGCTGCTAAACAGACTTCTTCAGAAGGAAGATGCCAGTGTTGCATGTCAGCAGGTCCAAACTGCTGTTTTTGCTGAATTCAGACATCACAGTGCCTTCATCATTTATTGTGCCCACAAGAACATGAGAATGACAAAAGAACCTTAGAAAAAACAAACTGTACAAAAGCTGTTTTTTTTTTGTCAATATTGTTTACCACTGAGCCAAAAAAAACAAAATCAGTGCTGAGAATTATACCCACTTCCGGAACAAAGAATGGGCATACATATAGCGCACAGGTCAAATCAAAGGGGTGTTTCGTTTGAGTGAGGGTAAAGGAAGTGTTGCAGTTGATGTTGCCAGTAGAACTAACTTTAGCCGAAGCTTTATAAACAGTTGCTGCAAATAATTTATATACACGGTTGCTAATATTGTTGATGTGCACCAACTGTCTCAAATAAGGCAGTGTTTTTTTTCTCTATAACTTTAAACATCTTAACTGGTGGGAGTGACAGTAGCGACAGAAACTGCATGTCTTGATTTAGTGAAATCTGGGTTTCCTGACTGGGATTAAGCCCAGATTTTGACTACATTGAATTGGCAGTGGTAAATTCTTATTCTAGCATTAGCAAATTTTTTTGTTTTTTTATTTTATTTTTTAAGCGAGTTGCCGCCACTGGAGAGGCTTGTTCCTACACTGTGCCTAAGCCACTGCTACTTTTTTTTTTTTTTTTCAGCCACCTACATTTTCTTAGTTCAAGTAAAGCTTAAGCTGGTCCTGGAGCAGTGAACAAACTAGATTTCTGTGTCCAAAATGTCAAGATGGTAGTTGGAAATTTGTGCAGTTTCAGAAAGCTGAACAAAAGGGTTATGTTGGTTGTCCTGATGTCAGATATGCCTGCTGCCAATGCCAGTAGGGTTGCTATTGCAGATAAAAAGACAAAGCTTTTCTACTAAACTTTTTAACTATCATTAATTTAGAGAACTTATGACACAAAATCCAGTGCTTTGTGGTTGTTTTGCCTTTATATTTATAAGCTGGAAGTTTTTATTTAAAAAAAGGGTTAGCTGACTAAGATTAGAGAAAAATGGGGTGGTACATACCACAAGCTTTGCTGATATTTCTGTTGTACATTATATAATTCAGTGTTGTACATTTATAGTTTCTAAACTATATTTACTACATATATAAATTTTTGAACTGGTGTAATCGGAGAGGCGAGGCAAAGCTGTAAAGCTGTGTTTCCCTATCCTGGTGCCCGAGGCGCTGCATATTTATTGCTTTCCCTGTTTTAAGCTACCCGCTTCTGCTCAGTGAAGGGTTGATAATGAGCCAATTAGTTGGGTCAGATGTGTTGGGAGCAGGTAACGCTCTAAATGGCCTGAGCAGGGGGCCTCTGGGACCAGGTTTGGGAAACGCTGCTGTAAAGTATGTTGCTGTAACACACTTGTGACCAAATCTCTTTATCTAAACGTATGTGAACACTAGTTGGCAGTACACTGACTTGTTTGTACTTGATTTAGTGAGCATTGAGCACAACTCAAGACTACACAAATTAAGGCTTGACCAGTATGTCTGTGAAATGTGGGTCAAAAATAGTGCTGTCCTATGTTAGCATTTGAAATGTTGATATTTTCTTGCTCTGAAATGTGTCCTTTGTAATATTGATCTGCTAGATTTGGAGGTCATAAGTGATCTAGTTGTCTGACCTTTTCGGAATTTTATCAGTAGTGCCTTTCTTGGCCATCCACCTCAGCTGACGGGCTTAATTTTATGCCACATCACAGACATTTATATGATCTGTGTAGTACTCTGCTTTGCTAGAGACTTATTTTTTAATTATCAGGATCTGAATGTTCATACAGCAATGTTAAGTTTAGAGGTCTTGGGGGGCACGTCTTCTACAGTGGAAATGAAAACATTACCATAAGTATTTCTATGGTAAAATATATCAGGTCTGCCATTTTGGCTGGACATTTTGAGCTCAATGTGACAACCTGAAAACAGTTAAAGGCTGTACACATATTTATTTATAAATGTAATTTATTTCTTGATCTTACGTTTCCAGATGTGTTTTATGTCTTATGCCTGGGGTTTATGCGATATGCATATATATATATATATGCTGATCTGTTTTTTTTTTGTTGTTTGTTTCTTTGTAATGTCTCCAGAAATAAAACATGAACAATGTCTGGGACAGTAGGACTGTAAGGGTTGGGAACTCAACCAGATATCTAAAATGAGAGTGGATGTATTTAAGGACAATAAGACATTCTGGGATTGTTGTGTTGGAAGGGCTGAGCTTGAACTGTGATTCTGTCACTCCACAATATAATTTAAATACTAGGATCTTATAAAAATTCCTTGTCTCTGACCCTTTGAATCAGACTTTCTCTGCAGTTTTTTTTGCTGTCTACTACAGAGGATGTATGAAATTGGTTACTTTTGTAGGGTTATTCTTTTTGCTTTTTCAAGCTATATTCTGAATTCATTAAAAAAGAACAAAACTAACATGCTGGCTCTCTGTCTTAGTTTTTTGAATTACTGTAGAAGAACTTGCACTGGTTTAGATGAAAATGTCTAATTGGCAATACAATCTAGAAGATTCCTTTACGATATGATCTGCATTGTGAATTGTGCTTTATATATTTAACTTATTTACTGTAGAATATACAGATCTGTAATTGTGCACACTGTGTTTGAACAATAAATATTGTTTATTTTAGGCACAGATGTTCGTTGTAAGATGAGAGAAAGAGGGACAGACCTATTGTTTTTAAAGCTGTGTTCCATCATTTGGTCAATTTGTGCATGTTTAAATAATTTCAATGTAAACAATAATTTAAAGGGATTTTGTTATATGTTCAACTTTAAAGATTCCCCCCTAAAAATCTTTATTGAATATTAACAACCCATTATATTGCAAACTCAGTATTAATCCTGCTTGATTTATTTTAAAAATGAGATAAATGACTCCATGCATTTTAACTCTTGATTCTTACATTAAACTTCCATTAACCTGAAATAGATATGTTTCATTTCAATTGTGTGCATGCTTTTCAACAGTTATAAAATTAATATCCAATACCTATTTTCTTTATAGAATAAAATTTCAGTAAGAAAGAAATTAATGGTATGTGTCTGTCCCAATTTTCTGATTAACTTCTAGATATTCATCTACAAAGACTATTAATAAGATGCATGTGACCTGAAGCCAGTGATGTAAATATCTGGAGGGTAGCAAGATGTGTTTCTCTTCTTATTCTTCCTTGTACATTATACTGAGGATACACTAGTAGTTAATTTTTTTAAAATCTCTTACCAGGATATTGCTTGAAATAAATGAAATTGTACTGTTCTAGCACTGTTGCCTCACACCCACACGTGGTTCTAGATGGGGGCCAGGGCCCTGTAGAATTAGATATAAATTAAATATAAATTTCTTATCGCAACATGACCTAGCTCGAAGAACTGAACTAATGCTACGTGTGTTCTAGACAGACTGCCAAAATGTGCCCCTCTAAAAACACAATGTGTGTGTGTGTGTGTGTCTTCCGATTAGTTTTTCATTGAAGGGACTTTTTTTTTTTCACTTACAAAATGGAAATTAGACTTACATGTTTCAGGATTATTTAAGTTTAATGTACCTCATCGCCATGTGTGTAATTGTTAAAATGTTTAAATGGTTAACAGAGCGTAACCCTACTTGGGAAAGTTTCTAATGGCTTGTAAACACCCATTTCTCTATAGAAATGTGCACAACTGTTTGAGGCACACCCAGATATTTTGCTTTGGTTTGCAGTTTAAGCATAAAGAAACATTTACGGTCTAAAGGGATTACCTACATTGAATAAACTCAAACAACATTCCTCCAGGACCATGGAGCAACACAAGAACAGAAACAGAAATGCCAAAAACACAAGAAAAAAACCTTTAAGGAGACATTTAACTAAAGAGTTTGTCAGCAATTTACATCTAAAAAATTCAAGACAAGTAGATTTTTATTGTCATTTCGACCATATATGCACTGTACAAGGTGAAACAAATCAGTGTTTCTCCTGGACCATGGAGCAACACAAGAACAGAACAGACCACCACAAGACCAGACAGGAAAAAACAGTCTGTAAGAAAAAGCTATTAAAACCTATTAAAATTACGCAGAAACTTAATTGACAAGTTTGTCTACAGCTCTTTAGTTCTCGCCAAACAGAATGAGTGTGTTTAAAAGGAGTGTGGCAAAATTTTAAATTAGGCCAAAATTTAACTGACACGTTGTCTATCGTTCACCAGTTTACATCAAACTGTTCCGAAAAACTATTTTTGAACGATGCTGCTTCACTGATGGCAGCACTGAGAAGCGAAGAGTCTCTTTCAGCACCCAATCCGCTTCACCGTTATCAACACCGGCTGGACCAATCAGCAGCCGTGGTGCTGAGGAGCACAACGCTTCCAAGATGGTGCTTGAAAGTACTATGGTCTGGTAAGAAATAAACAAACGCGTCGGTGCGCTTTTTACTCTTTGCACGCCTGAATTTGGATTGAAGCATGTGGTTTAGGAGTTTTTTTCTCAGTTTCTCGGGTTGGTGTATGAGTGTTTATGTGAATTGAAAGCTGTAGAACAAAGGAAGGCCGGCTAGACTCTCCGTTCTCCTGAGTCATTATTACCTTCACTGCTGTTGGCCGAGTGACATCCCTGACAATTTACTGAAAAACACACCTCTGACAGGTCTAGAAACACAAATATAAACCAGAACTGAAACTAGACTATATACGCTAAAAAACAAGACGGGTTTGAATTCGTTATATTGTGTATTTTACAGTCTAGACAAGGTTTGAAAGAAGCTAACTGGCTAGCAGGGCAGACACTGGTTCAGCAACCTAGAGCTAGGCTGTTCAGAATCTCAACTTAGTTTTACTTTAGTTTAAGCAACAAGTTCGGCATCTAACTGAACAAAATATCGAATAAAAGTAGTCCTACTTAGTGCCGAGCCGTTTACCCAGACTAGCAGAATTAGCTTTTCTTGTGTTCAACCCATTATTCAAACGTATCCCCCTACCTGGCTTTACCTAAAGCTGATCTTATCGACCAAGATGAAAGCTGAGGTTTGCTGTAGGTGGTAATAATTCAGTTAACCAATATGATCCATGATTCAACGTGGCACACACATTGGTTTGTCCGGTGCTGCTAGATGTAAGACATCAGATAAGCAGTGATTGTGCCAAAAACGAACACCGGGTCCAGATATTTTTATCATTAAAACAAGGGAATGTGAATTGAAGTATTTAGACTTTTGCAGTCATACACCTTGCACCTCTCGAAGCCAGTAGAATAATTTGGTTTTATTTTTTGTGTCGCTTTCAAAACTGCCTCAAAGCTTTTGAGAGTACCTAAAATTAATTGAGAGAACCATTTATTAAAGTCATTAAGATCTACCTGACCATATATCTTCCTATATACATCGTCCTGAAGGATTTTGCAGTTTCGTTTTTTTGGGGAATTTCTTTTTCTACGTCTAGGGCCCCCTCCTTGTAAACGATCTCTTATGGTGCATGTGAAAACCCATTCCTCTACAGAAATGTGCTCCGCTCCTGGAGGCACATCCAGACATTTAGATTTGCAGTTAAAATAAACATTTATGGTCTAAAGTGTGGATAACATACATTCACTAAACTCATTTATGTGATGTGTTTTTATAGTGTGGACAACAGTGAGTACATGAGGAATGGCGATTTTCTGCCCACCCGACTACAGGCACAGCAGGATGCTGTCAATATTGTTTGTCACTCAAAGACCAGGAGCAATCCAGAAAATAATGTTGGGCTCATCACAATGGCCAAGTAAGTGCTTAAGAGAATCAGTCGTATTGCTGTACTTTGTTTCTTGATTTGTCATCTAGCAGTGTCGTATGTATGCATTTGTTTGCACAGTAATTGTGAGGTCCTGACGACCCTAACACCAGACACTGGGCGCATCCTCTCCAAACTGCACGCCGTTCAACCTCGTGGAAAAATCAGCTTTTGTACTGGCATTAGAGTAGCCCATGTAAGTAACCTGAGCTGAAATACACTCATATACCTTATGTAGTGTGGTTGATGCTCATATTGGCCCACCAATGGCCATTTTCTTAATTTGTCTTTATAGCTGGCACTAAAGCACAGACAGGGCAAAAACCACAAGATGAGGATCATTGCTTTTGTGGGAAGCCCTGTAGAGGACAACGAGAAAGATGTAAGTGTATTTGTCTGTGTATTATGGTTTTTGCAATGCATATTTATTCATAAATGTAAGTTTGGGTTTTGAATGTTTGTGTGTTTTTTTCTTTCTACTTGAACAGTTATCTTGCTTTTCTAATTTACTCTTATTTCCTTTTTACAGCTGGTGAAACTGGCCAAACGATTGAAAAAAGAGAAGGTCAATGTGGATGTGATCAATTTCGGAGAAGAGGTAACTGTGGGTTATATGTGAATTGCTAGTGTAAATTTTTCTACAATCATCACAAGAAGGCACACACTATATTTTGACCTTGCACTGGCAAAAGTATGTATTCACAAGCATTAACAAATGTGTTTTAAAATAAAAATTAACTCTTTCAAATACTAGAGATTATCAGTAGTATTTTGGTGCAAAATGTACCCATGACATATTTGAGGTCTCTATGGTAAGAAGTAATTAGCGCAAATCATAGTTTGCTGTATTGTTCAGTTTTGTCTTATTCCTCTTGGCAAATTGTCTTAAATTTGAAAAGCTTTATATTTTCAATAGGATTTATGTAATCCAGCAATATTTCGTTTGGAATTTAATTCTATTTTTACGATGCTCCCACCTTTTATTTTACTGTAGCATATATGCAGCTTGTTTTCCCCCCAAACATTGAGATCAATTATAGCCAAAGAGCTCCAAGATTAGTTTTTTTCTGGCCACATGGCTTTATAATTTGTCTGAATGCATGTATGTAAATTTAAGATGCACATCTCTATACTTTTCGTTTAGAAGAGTGGTCTAGGAATGGTGATGATTGTGGGGACGTTCAAAATTCGGTGTGTTCTGTGTAACTGTGGTACATGCTGTTTTCAGGTCACCCTGACTACTGACCCTCACCTTCCTTATCATTAGTCTTAGAGAAATCTTGCACCTGTCAAGGGATGAATGACTCTTTAAGTTACATTTTGCTGAACCAGAAATACTGGCGGCGATGGTTAGGTCTTTGCTATGGCTCTGTGGTGATCATATGCTTTTGACAATGTGCCTCTGCCTCATTATTCTTTTCACCTGCTCGAATTCCATAGGAGGTGAACACTGAGAAGCTGACTGCATTTGTGAACACTCTGAATGGCAAGGAGGGCACAGGCTCTCATCTGGTCACAGTGCCCCCTGGCCCCAGCCTGGCAGACGCTCTCCTCTCCTCCCCCATCCTGGCAGGTGAGGGTGGCACCATGATGGGTCTGGGCGCCAGCGACTTTGAGTTTGGAGTGGACCCCAGTGCTGACCCCGAACTTGCTCTGGTAAGACATCATGAGTAAACACATAGGTGGTGAATAACTGGTTCTGTTTTTGTCCTTTACTAAAGGGTGGCCTTTCCTAGTTGGATTGAGCCATGAACAGATACAGCAATGTAAGCATAGCATTTTGTCAATGTAGTTTCTGAGCTCTGTTAGTGGTAGGCTCAAAAAGAAAGTTTAGCAGTACATGTCAATTTAGCCAGATGTAGCACATTTAAAAAGTTACTTAATTCATATCTACAATAATCTCTCTCGCTAGGCTCTCCGTGTGTCCATGGAGGAGCAGAGACAGCGGCAGGAGGAGGAGGCTCGCAGAGCCGCTGCCCAGTCAGCAGCTGAGGCAGGAATTCCTACCCCTACTGCTGATGGTAAGGATTCAGTTGAAGAGGGAGACCTGCTTCACACAGTCAGTGATGTGAAGCATTTTGCTTTTCATTTCAGTGACCATGTTTTAAAAAAGTGAGTGTTTCTCCAACATAATGGAATCTAGTGAATTTTTCCTATTAAAAACCCATGAACAAAGGTTTTTAGCTCTGATTTAATATTGCATAACTTTTTCAGATATATGTAGATGTAGTTCTTATGTGAAGTTATTGTCCTTCTGCTTCTTTAGTTTGTAACCTGATCTGGTTACAAACCAAAGTCACCTATTAACGTATTAATATGTGTCTCTCTCTCAGAATCCGAGGAAGCTTTGCTCAAGATGTCTGTGTCCCAGCCGGAGACGGGTGTGGCGTCACTACCAGATTTCAGCAGCATGACTGAGGAGGAGCAGATTGCCTATGCCATGCAGATGTCATTGGCTGGCGGAGGTAAATTTAAAATTTAGTTTGACTCTATTCCTTCCTAACATGATCTGCATCATTTATACTTTAGCTCCTTCCTAATATTTTAATATTCAGTTTCTTAAAATCAGTGGTCACTAACCCTGGGCCTGAAGATCTACCTTCCTCAGACATTCAGTTTCAGTCACATTCTGCAATCCTGCCTGATTGCCTGGATTGTTAAGTAAGGGGGAGAGGGCAGCAGGTTAGATGCCAGTTGAAACATGGCAAGAAAGTTGATTTCCAGGAGGGGGGTTGGTGACTAATGCTCTGAATTACTGAAAATAGAGCAACTTTACCAGTTGAACCAGTGTATCTGGTTCATGGAGTGTGCAATTGAATCGGTCCCTTGTTTGCTTTACAGAATATGGTGAGTCAATGGACACAGGAGCTCCAATGGACACAGCTGAATCAGCAAAGGTAAATGCACCTAACAAAAAAAGGCGGTATTGTTGGCAGAGTAGTACTTCTACTTTGATCCTAACTCTGTCATCCTTGCTCACTAGTTTTCTTTATTTCAATAGGAAGAGGATGACTATGATGTAATGCAAGATCCTGAATTCCTCCAAAGTGTACTGGAGAACCTGCCTGGTGTAGACCCCAACAACGAGGCCATCCGCAATGCAATGGGCTCCTTGGCTTCTCAAAGTGGAACAAAACCAGATGGCAAAAAAGATGAGGAAAAGAAGAAATAAAACATAACCAAATGTTCTTGATACAGCCTATTTGATAAAAAGTAAGATGAGAAAAATCCCCTCTGAACAAAAACAGAAAGCCCCATAAATGTATCTGAAATACAGGCTTCTATAGTGACAGGCTGTAGAATGAGTGGGTCATTGGGGCACTAAACATTGTAAACAACTTTGAATGCGTACCAGTTTAGTCAGTAATGTGCTGGCAAAGTCGGTACCTCAAAAATGACACATAGCTTGCTAACTACTTTTGTTCCCTTTGTGGTCGCTTGTTCTCTCTGACTCTCTTTATGTTCGCAGCTTACTTTTGGTTTTTTTTCTTATCGCCATTAAAGATTTGGTTTAAGAATACTATATTCTTCATTGCTCCATTTTAATTCATCTACCTATTGAAATGTGCCAAGAGTGAAAATGAAATCGCCAAGTATTTCCAGGTAGCACTCTTTCCATTGAATAGCCACAAACTGACAGTGTGGGGTATTAATGATTTTATTAGAGCTTAAAACGGGAAAACAAAACTATGTATTTCTTTAAAAAATACTTCTACTGTAAAGACTTTTCAGGAAAAACATGTACAGTACATAAACAAAAACCTCAAAACTACAGGAATGCTTGTGTTCATTTTACGTCACATGAACTTTCTACAGCTTCCATCCATTTATCTATACATGGTAATGGTTCTTTTTACTGATACAGTACTTACCCATAAAATGTTGTAAGAAATAGTCATGTGATTCCTAGTAAAGGTTTTCCAGTGCAGGTTTGTGACAATATGTACAAGTCTGTGTTAACAATAAATTGTTTAGACTGGTTCTTAAAAATTGAATACTACCTTTATAAAGGCACGACTTCAGACTAATGTAGATATTGTAGATATTGACCATCTACATGAACCACAATTTGTCATCGTCGAAGTAGTGACGCACAAAAATATTTGGTTCCAAGCGTGGACAAAACGACTAATTTTGAAAAGGGGGGTATAATACTATAATGGTTCTGGCACCAATGGTTCCAAGAAAGAGGGAATCACATTGTTTTAGCTAAGTGTACAACAAGATCAGCTCCAAAAGGTTCGTAGTGTTTAGGAAGACAATCATCCAATAAACATGGAAATGCATTTTGCACAAAAGTGGATACTGTGTAACATTAAATTTCTGACAAGATACTTTGTTTCATGTTAAGTCATAACTGCAAAATAAATTTGTTTTCCAGTGATATCTGCATGTCTTAGTGAAAGTGGTACATTACACTTATCAGAGAAAGCTTAATGTATCTCTGTATCTATTTCCCAAAGCATGAAGGAAATGGTGTTCATGTAACCCCAGGAGACTGCTGGTTTTGTAAGAACAGTCCACACATTCAAAACTCTCATTCTGCCCCTGCGTTTCCTCTGTGTTTAGAGTGGTGGTTGGATCCTCTATAAAAACAATAGTTTCTACAAAATTAACTGTCTCAGTCTCAGAATTCTGACTAGCATTGTCCTCGATGTAGCTTTGTGTGCGGGCTGCTGGCATGTATTCAGTGGACTGAGTGTGAGGAGATTTTGGGCTTTGCGAAGACTGAGGTAGGTGTGCGTTGTCAATTTCAGAACAGATCGGAGTCTTTTCCAACAATGTTTGCCCAGAGGGTTCTCTACTGGATATGCTAATATTGCCAGAAGTATGAGAGCTGCTTGCCGACTGCAGGTTCTCTTCATCCTCAGAGTCCAAATTAATGATCTGGGGACATCTTCTCGACAGGCTACGCATGACATAGAGCTTGTCTGGGTGGGGGTAAGTATAAAGGCTCTCATCATTTGGAATGGCATCAAGGTTAATCGTGGAGATCAAAGGCCTGGAAGTAGATGGAATTGGCAATTCTGGCGGCAAATGAGGTTTTTGTTTTGAGATTGATGAGGTAGATTCATTGACATTAGGAGAGTAGACTTGACCTCGAAAGTGACGTGTCTGATGAGCATAAAGTAGATCGCCAGTAGAGAAACTGGCCTTACATTTCTTGCACTTGTGTGGAAATGCCAATGGCTTTGATGGAACTTCAGGGAGTAGAAGATCAACAGAATTTTTGTGAGTTTTCAAGTGTTCCTGTAGGATTTTATTATTTCCAAAGGACACTTTGCAGGAGAGACACTGGTAAGAAGCCACATCTCTATGTAGTAGACAGTGCTTTAGTAGGTTCCTCAAGTTATTAAAGGTCTTTGCGCAAACATCACATCTTAAGATTTTTGAAGTCTGGTGTATACACACACTCCGTGCATGAACAAAAGTTTCAGGACAGACAGGACAAGTAAAAGGTCTGTCCCCAGCATGGTTCAACAGATGTTCTTTATATGCGCTGAAGAAGCGAAACTGGATGTTGCACTGTAAACAGGAATAGCAACGTCTATTTACATGGATCCTTTGGTTCAACCCAAGTCTACTCCGCCTCTCAAAGGACCTTCCGCAATTTCTAAAATGAGGGGTGTGTGTCTGCTTGTGGGCAGATAAACTCTTGTATTGCTCTTTTCCCTGATCAGTAGATTCCAGCCAGCCAGTTGAGACACTGGTCATTACTAAAGGTGTCGGTGATGGGAGACCAGAATGCTGATTAATGGGTACATCATTTCTGACCAGGGGTACATTTTCAGGCAAAGATGAAGTCTCCATAATCTCAGAGGGCTGAAAGTTAAAGTCTGTCTTTTGGGAATCCTCCTGAGAGTTACTTTCACTTGGTACAGAAACGTTTTTAGTTTTGGAGACTTGAACAGACTGTGGATTAAAGGTTGAATCGTTCTGCAATAAAGCATCTCTTTGAAGATCAGCGGCAAAAATTTCAGAAAGGGACGCGTTACAAGGCACTTCTTCACCACTGTATTGACAGCATATCTTACAATGGAAAGTAACCTCTGAATTCTTCTCATAAGTCTGCCCACAAACAACGCAAAGGTAGGGCGGCGATTTTGTGTGGGTTTCAAGGTGAAGAGTATACTGGCACCACTTCTGGTAGATCTGTCTGCATATCTTGCATTTGAAGAAAACAGGTGTATTCACTTGACCATCAACTCCTTGACTGACTAGGAGGCCCTCAATGTCACAGTTGTCCACACGTAATTTTCCTTTAACAATGCACCGTTCAGACACTTGGTGCACTCGTAGTGCCGAAAGGTCACGGAAGGCATGGCCACAGTGGTAGCAGGAGAAAGGGGTCTCCCCTGTGTGCTCTTGAGAGTGCTGCTTCAGTGCCTGCAGCCTCATAAACCCCTTCCCACAAACAGAGCAAGCATAGGGTTTAACAGGCCAATGTGTTTTCTCATGGACCAAAAGCTGTGAAGACTTCTGAAATTCCTTTCCACAAGTCTTACAGGACAGAGGCTTCTCTTCATGCATATGCATATGAAGTTTCAGCATAAATTTGTTTGGGAAGATGTTTTGACAAATAATGCACATGTGATTCGCGGAGCTTTTTAAGGAACCAGCTGAAATGGCCGAAGGTTTACACTGGATGTCTCCGTCTGGCTTATTATTTTGCTTTGACTCCTTTAAGTGTATACTAAAATGGGATAACAAGCTGTGTTTTTTGGAGAACTGTTTACTGCAGCATGGACAACATAAAACTTCTGGCTGCATATGGATTTTTCTATGAAATCTGAGTTTGGAAAGCTGAACAAAACTCTTGCCACAAAGCTTACATCTGTAAGGCTTTTCACCAGTATGAATGCGTTGATGAACAGAGTATGCTGAAATATGACGGAAAGACTGGCCACAGTACTTACAAACGATACATTTTTTTGCTGAATCTTTTGGTAAAGATACCAGTTTTTTACTTTTGACAGCCTCTTTTCCTACACATGTACCCTTGCTTAGTGGTGATATGTCATCTTCACCAGCACGTGCACTTCCTTCTTCATGCTGACCTCCAGAATCCTGCTGCAAGATGCCCTCATTAGCAAAAGAACTTTCAACTCCAAGGGCACACATGCTCATGCTATGTGTTGCTATGTTGTCTTCATCAGAGGACCGTGCTAGTCCCTCTTCATTCTGACTTCCGGAGTCCTGAGGCAAGATGTCCTCATTAGCACAAGAATTTTCAACGCCAACATCCCTTTCTAATATTTCCAAATCTGATGCCCTGATACTTGCATCGATTACAAGTTCCTCTGACATTTCTTCTTTTACTTTTTGGTCACAAATTGGATCACATATCTCACTGGAAATAAATCCTCTCGAATTAAACGGGGACTGCATGGACAACTCAAAAGTTGTGCCACCATTTGACTCAGTGTTTAGTTTTTCTTCATTCTCCCTTTCACCTAGTCTTGTCTTTTTTTTGCTTTCTCTCCTATTAACATCCTTGTTCACGGACTTGGAGGATAAGTCAGCAGACAGAGCAGAATGGACATCTTCAGTCTCAGTGTTGAGTAGTGTTTTATTGCAATCATTAGTTGAATTTATTTCAACATCTCTCAAATGATGGTCGACTTTAGGTATATGAGTCTTGAGTGAGTCTTCAAAATTATTTAACAATCTGTGGCTTTTACATGACTGATTCTGCAAATTATTTACTCGGCTGCTTGAAGGCTTCCTCTTGGATATCTGTCCGGTGTTCTTTTGTGGCTGTTTCCTTTTATTCTTAAACGTTGTCCTTACATGTGCATTCCCGTCATGTTTGTCTACTACAGGTGGTGGCCTTAGTTTGCGCCTTTTCTGGCCACAATTTTCCTCGTGACTTTCTGCACGGCGAATCCGGGACTTTGCAATTGAACTATTGTCCAACTTTTTCGTGGATGTAACAGTAGTCTGATCCTGGGCAATCTTTTCAGGTTTTAGGTTTCTTGTCTTGCGAGGGATGCTCATTGCTAGCCTTCTTACATTTTCCTTGGACAGATTTAGGTGGTGGCCACGCAGTTTACAAGAAACGAAGGAACCATCTTTATCCGGCTTTCGGCCTTTAACATCACCACAACACTCGCGCACTGTGCGCCTAATGTTAGATTTGTTTTGGGCATCTTTCTTCTTATTGTGCTTGCTTGGTTTCGTGGAAACTTTCTTCTTATTGTTCTTGCGTGGTTTAATAATATCCATATGCACTTGTTGGGATACAGCTGAATGTGTACGCAATGAAATCCTCTCATCTACGGCACTTAGACCAGAATTGTGATATCTGCTGCCTCTGCCTCTGTTAAACTTTGAAAGCCTTCTAGAGTACCTCAAACTCAATGCACTGAAATGTGGTTTAGACTTCTTAACTCTTTTCTTTGAATGGGCAGGAACCGCTTGTGGAAAGTTGATCACTGTAGAAGGAGTTGAAATCTTTGGTTTCGGTTTCTTTGAACTTGTGGGCGTTCTAGATCCAATTTCATTTTCTGCTCTGGCAAGACATGATGCCTGAATGGGTGGAACATCATTTTCTACAGGAGCCACTGACGATTTTACTGGCGATTCATTGGATTTTGATGTCAAAGAGGCTTGTTTCACTGAGTCCAGGTTTTCCCTCTCCGCTTTGTCCGTTTGAACTATGCTTGTCCTTGATCGTGTCAATTGTCTCACCTTCTTTATAGGTCTCCTCAGAGCACTACCTGAGCTCATTTTTTCAGTATCTGCAGTGTCCATGGAATATTCTGGATGAGGCAGTATTGTTTTCTCAGGCTCAGAATTCTCACTGGTGTGTGACAACACCAAGCTGATGCAATGATGGGTTTGGACACTGGAAAATTGGTTGTTTTGTCTTATACGGCAGGATCTTCTAACTGAATTCCACTTTTCTGATTTTTCTTCCATCTTTATTGGATGTTTAGAAGAATGATTTTGAGATTGTGTATCTTGGGGAGTAACACTTGCTGAAGTCTCAGGAACTGTTGACCCTGATTTTACTAATTTCTTTTGCTTCCGCCTTTTAGAATGACCAGCTCTTTTTTTCCTCATGACATGAGTTTTACTGCTTTTGTCATGATCCATCTTTTGCTCATTCTTAGTACTTTTCGGGGCGTAGTCTTTGTGAGGCTCCAAGCTGCTTGAAACAGTTTCATTCTTAGGAAAATCTGATATATATTCACATGTAATAGGGTAAAAATCCGGTTCCAACTTCACATTATTTGCAGCAGATTTACAAACAAAGAAGTCTGTTTTAAAGGTAGATGCTCGTTGCCTTAGCTTCTTCAAGTAGTCCCGGACCTCCTCTGGCTGAAATGAATTCTCAAAATTTCTGGAGGGTCGAATTTCCGCCGACAAATGAGCACATTGTCTAGCCTTTTTTTGGATTGCCTGTGGCTTTTTTGCCTTCACATTGACTTGTTTGGCATGTTCTTTTGATGTTTTCACATTTGTGGGACTGTCCAAGCTGAGTTGCAAATATCGTGCCTTGATCCTGGAGTTCCTTGTCTTCCTCAGCGTGTTCTGAACACTACATGTAGTTGTGGCATGCACTTCTGAATATACTGGCTCCTCAAGAAAATCCTGGTCTTCAGCTTTAATTGTTGCACTGAAGCTTTTAATATCTTTGTTTAAACGTCTTCTGGTGCAGTTTTTAGGCTCCAAATTCTGAACATCAGGAGTTGAGTTAATTTCCTCACATTGCCAGTCAGATGATGAGAGCAGGTCTGTTGATGCAACACCTTTTTGAACAGAGCACAATGATGATGATTTGATTTCTATTTTTGAGTTCCTCAATTTCCGTGTGGTATACTGTGGGCTCACACTTGAACCTCTTTTTTCAGAGACTGAAAGGGAATCCAATGGCTTAGAAATGTCACAGGATAGAGCCTCCTTTACCTTAAAAGTTTTGTCATTACTTATTTGATCCTTTTCTTTTTTTCTTTTTTTCTTTGTTTCTTTTTTTGCATGACTTTTTACTTTTACAGACTCCTGTGCATTAGATATCAGGAATAATGGAGGACAATCTTCTCGCTGGGGTACAGCCTGCTCTGCATGTTTGTCTTCATTTGTTAAAGTAATCTCTTCACATTCTTGTTTTATTTCAGGGACCAAAGCATTAGATGTGACCAGAAGTTGCTCTTCTGACGGGGGTGATATTTTCTTTGGTGGGTCGCCTCTTTTCTCTTCTTTTTTTAGCTTTTCCCTTGTGCGCTGTGAGACACTTGTAGTGTGACAATTTTCTTTAGAAAGGCCTTCTTTTTCAAATGACATAATCTCAACGTTAGCCTTTGGAGTGTAACCACTTGATTTTCTACTTCCAGTGAGATTTTGCACTCGTCCAGGTGATTCAACAGAGCCAACAGTTCTTCTTTTTCTCATGGTTTTCTGCCTGCTCTGTACATTTTCTGGGTTTTGAAGGACATGCTCAGAGGTACCGGATACATTTTTCTCTACATTTTTGAGAGAACTTTGCTGAGGTTCAGAGGTAGTAGTGTGGTTCATTTTTTCCTGTGGAGACCTGTTCTGTTTTTCAGACGTTTGAGCCAGGTTTTCGGTCATTTGCTCTGCTGATGAGCCATGCTTCTCAAAGTCATGATGATTTGCCTTTGTGGACGGTACTTTGACAGAAGCTAAGTCACCTGGCTCAGCTGTTGACTGCTGGCATACAGAGGGGTCCAGAGCTTCATCGTGTGGAGCTGTATCCCATTTGTTTTTCATCTTTTGGTTTTTAACCAACCTCTGAGGAGCTTCTGTTGTTTTTGAATACTTGGCATTTGTTGTAGCGTTTAAGGATCCCCCTTGGGGGACCATATTGTAGAAGTTGTGTACAAGGTTCTCCAGCTTAGTTACAGAGGTAGAAGTACATTCAGAGTGGTGCTCTCCATAATGCTCAACATTATGTTTTACGGGTAAATGTAAATCTGATCCGCGACTACTTTCAATTGTTTGTTTAATAACAACGTTTGAGCTCGCGCTATTTTCCACTGGCACAAATCCACTGTGTGACACACCTGGTTTCTGATCTTCTGTAGTGGAAATTTTTTTCATTTCTGATTCAGCACTTTTGTACCAAATCCTTTTATCAGTGTTATCTTGCATATTTCGGCAATCCTGTTCTAAGTTTGGTCTCTGGGCCCCATGAAGCTTCAGATTCTGACCAGGTAAATGAAAATTTCGGGTGAGTGTTGCATTATCACCTTTAGAACAATAGTCCTCGCCAAGTTTAGCCTTGCTGTCGACACATATTCTGCGGCGGTCCTCACCGTCGTCTTTGGACATTTGTCTCAACTGGGGGCCAATTGCTAAAAATGTGCCCTCTGTGTTTTTTCTAAAGTCTGATGCATTTTTTGAATGTTCTTCTACATTAGTTCTGACTGCACTTAACTCATCCGACAAACAGGATCTCATTGTAATACCTGAAACCTCTTTGGGTTCTGAAGGTATATATTGCTCTGAGTCGCAAATCTCAGTGGGATTACGAAATCCCAGTGTGGAACACTGTTCAAGTGTCACATAGGAAGTCTTGTTGAATAGCTTGTCATTCATAGAGGAATCATCTGTCAAGAAATCCACCTCCTAGAAATGAACAACATGAAAATGTGAATTCTGCCACTTGACTAAATGTACTTCTATATATGTAGAAAATTATTAATTAAAAAACAAAACAAAAAAACTCACCCTCTGCTGAACATCTTGATTCAGATTAAAAGAGACCATTGTAGTGGCATCAGTTAGAACAACAGATGAATCTTGAGAACTGTTCGCTTCTGTCTTAGATTCTTCACAGACATCTGGACATCTGTAATCTACAGCAACAAAATGGTCCTTCACAGGTTCCACTCCTCTTGGAATAGGTTCCTCATAAGCCACTGAGGTACTACAAGTTACATCTGGCTCCAATTCTATTCCATTGCTCATCTCTAAAGCTTCTTTAATCACAGACATCCAGTTGGAGGAGCTGCCGCTTTTCAGTTCCACGTCCTGTGAAACAAAATATAACACATTCATTTTGAAATAATAGTTACTTACAAGGTTTTATGACTAACTTCAAGTGGTCATTTACCTTTTCTTGTGTTTTCATGTATGTTTCTCTCCTGTCTGTTGATGTTTTTTCTCTATCGTCATCTGCATTATGCTCTATGTTGTTTCTAATAGGGTGATGACTGACTTGGTGAAAGGAATAATTTCCAAAATCAGCTGCCATTACAGTAAGAGCTCCTTGGCAATCAGGTGAAAGTTCCTTTGAGAAAAATCCATGTCTCTTGTCTGTTTCCTACAAAGAAACAAATTTTGAGAAGAAAACTTTATGGTCTTTGACACTGAAGTACTCATTATTCACAATACATATAGTTATACTTCACTGTACTTTATTTTGAGCTGTGGGTGGCCAGATGGTATGGGTCTCTGATCTTTCCCCATCATTCACATCAGCTGTTACTTCTCCTTTATGTGCTGAAACGTCATTAGTATTATCCAGTCCTTGACATTCTTGTGGTGTATTAGATCCATATGCCAGTTCATGTCTAAACCCCTTCTGGGGGGGAAATTTGTCATTCATACTTTCACAAACGTGGATGGTATGGTTAAAACTTAATTTCCTGGAAATCTGTTGGAATAAAAGCGCACACACACACAATGCAATCAACAATCCAACAAGACAAATTGGAGGCTGTATTAAAAACTTGCCCTATAATACTTTTTCAATTAAATCTACTGTAGGAGTTAAAATCTACTGTAAAAGTTAAAATAATTGCAGTATTATTATGCCAAGACATGTAGTTAGTTCAGAGTATGTTATGTTTCTATGCAGAGGACTGCTGAAGGGGAGCAAAAGCATTTGGATGTCCATAACTGTGCATTGCAATGACGTCATATCTGCTACTATTCAGCAATGATGCATATCACATATGACAATTTAGCAATTTTTTATGCTAAAATATTCAGCACTTAGTTAACAGTGCCATACACCCCTTTTCCTGCACTGTGACTGAATATCAAGTGACTACTTACATACTGTGCCCTACACAGAACCTAAATTATTGGCTCGGGCGCCCACACAAATTGCCCTTAATTTACCAATTCACTGTGGTCCATGAAGCCAGCAGAACATTAAAAGATATTTCTATACACAGCACAATAATTTTAGTAACTTGAAGCATTATTACAGAGTTCAATTGTGAGTAGACATGGGGCGATAACCGGTTTCAAGGTATACCCCGGTTTTAAAAAGTCAAGGTATCAAAACCGCAAAAAAAACAGTTATACCGTTCCTACGATATGTACAGTGTTTGTGTCTTCAAAGGAAGGATGTTTTTGAAAATTGTATTTGTTTCTTTATTTTGATTATAGTTGAGCTGCAGGTTTAGGCTCACACAAGTGACTGCA
>JBBMFX010000134.1:4912867-4928032 GCA_037832545.1 Rhabdalestes septentrionalis | reverse complement strand
GTTGTTGTTGTTGTTGTTGTTGTTGTTGTTGTTGTTGTTGATGATGATGATGATGATGATGATGATGATGATGATGATGATGATGATGAACATTTGTCAATTACAAACAACATGGCCTTAATTTCTTTATAAATAACAATAGAATCATTATTGTTAAATCAGTTTTATTATTGTTCAACCTGTGCATGCCAGTCACCAACCCAGTGTCTTCCGTGTCTAGTTTTTTAATTATAAATTGTGCCACAACTGAATGAATTAATCTCTTTTCTTCTCACTCATTCACTCTCTCACTTTTTGTTTATTCTTTTTCCTCACTAGGGTCGTGGGAAGCTGGGGCCTATCCCGGGGTCGATGGCTGCGAGGCAGGGACTCCACTTTTCTTCTTTGGAATTGAATTCTAAATATATGAGAATATTTAATTGTATTAAGTATTGTGTTGAACATATTGTTAGTGTGTCAGATCATGACATCTATATCAAGCCAATATGTAAGGTGAGCATATTTTACCCTCCTAGTACAACATATGGACAAAAGTATTAGGATGCCTGACCATTACACCAACAGGGACCATGAGTACTTTGCATCCAAATACATAGACTTTATGTGGAGTTTGTCTCTTTGTAGCTATAATAGCTTTCACTCTTCTTGGAAGGTTTTCCACATCATTTTGTAGTGTTTCTGTGGGATTTAGTGCCCAGTCATTCTGTAGAGCAATGGTTCTCAACCTTTTCAACATAAAGGCCCACCTATCTTTCACAGCACACTACCAAGGCCCACCTGGCCACATTTGATAATATTAAATAACTATTTGCGGACCAATGGCTTTTCTTGATTTAAGATTCGCAGCCCAATCAAAAGCCTTCGCGGCCCATCAGTGGTCCCCGGCCCAGTGGTTAAGAAACACTGCTGTAGAGCATTTATGAGGTCTGGCACGCTATCTCTCTTTTCCAGTTCAACCCAAAGGTGTTGGATAAGGGTTAAGGTCAGGAATGTGTGGGCCAGTCAAGTTCCTCCTCACAAAACCCATCCAACCAAGTCTTTATGCACACGGATTTGGGCGTATGGGCACATTCATACTCGGAAAAGAAAAGGTTCTTCCCCAAACTGGGTCAACAATGTTGAAAGCATGATGTTTTGCAAAGTGTCTTAGTGTGCTGAAGCATTAATCACAGGAGGTAAGGGGCCTAGCCTGAACCCTAAAATACAGGTTTGTCCCAATACTTTTGTCCATATAGTGTATCCCTGTACATTTGTGTGGTGGTACCTAAGGGCTGCTGTTTACAGTGAACTAGACAACAGGAAACCTTGATAACAGTTCCATAAGGTAATGATACATGAGTATGTTAATTTCCTGCCATATCTCCACACCCATCTACAAGAAGCCTGATTTAAATGCCATTAATTTGTTTTCTGTGATGTAAGAAAGATAGAGTTTCACAGGGACTGAAACAGAGGAGGGGTGATTTACTTTTCATACCTGAATGTGATGTACTGATTGCTAGCTTGTTCAGTTTTTAAGGCTGAAGGTTTAAAGAAAGCTTCAGATGAATGATACTTCCTCAACCTAAGGACTAGAATCCTGCTGTTATCCTTCTCCTAATACAGTCAAATATATGTTTGGGGGAGCTTTATTCTTCTCTTCTTCTGCCCCCTTGCGTCCATAAGAATGCAAATTTCCCACTTGTGAGACTAATAAAAGGTTGTATTATCTTAATAGTCAGTTCCTAAAGTTGATATATTTGAATCAGGCAAAATGGGCAGGCATGAAGGTTTGGAAGGCTACAAAACTGGGGTTTTCCTGGTATGTGCTGGCCAGTATCTACCAAAAGTGGTCCAAGAAAAGATGACTGGTGAACCACTGACAGGTTTATGAGCAGTGTGATGTCCAATTACACAGAAAACCTACTGTAGCACTGCTGAAAACGTTTCTGCTGGCTGTGATAGAAAGCGGTTAGAACACAGAGTATCACAGCTTGTGGCCTGGTGGTTAGGGAGTTGGTTCTGTGATCAGAAGGTTGTGGGTTCCAAACTCAAGACTGGTAGTGGCACCTCTGAAGTACCCAAGATACTGTCCCTGCACACTGCCCCTATAGACATACTGCTGATATGTCTATAGCCCTCACCTCAGCTGATAAGAACTGGTGCCATTTCACCTGTACAAAAACCCATTAACTCAGGAAAACCATCTTCTTATGACTCAAGACATAAGCAGCATCAGACACCACATCTGAGGATGAGAAATGAACACAGGAACCAATATGCAGGTAATGATTTTATTTTCATCTGAACAACTCCCCTGCACTGGTTACACTTAACTTGAAAACACTGCCGAGTGAGAGAATAGTTCACAGAAATCCTGCTTTGACAGAGCATGTGCAAGAACAACACGACCTAATCTGATAACACAGGCGAGTTTCAGCCATGTGCTGGATGTGCACTGTTTTTTTTTAGAAACCATTTTCGGGTTTATTAAGCTGTTTTGTACGGACGATATGTACAAAGATTTGAACCTGCTCAAGGACCTACTGCATGGGTGCCGGAAGCATTTGTAATTTTAAATTATTTTGCAAAACTTGGGGTGGTTCCGACACCCATGAACTACAGACAAATTCATCCAAATGGTCTCCAAAGTAATTCTTACCGCAACTGATGTTTGGATGTTGAAATCGAATTTAAGGTTATCCAGATGCTGCAATATGATTCCCCTTTACACATATTTCAATATATAATCACTTTAGGGCAATTTGCCTATATTTTGCACACACAGCTCAACATTACTAAAATTTCAAGACCAAATTCACAGTGGTAGTCACAAACAGGAAAAAACAACAACAACAAAATAAACAAAACAAAAAACCCAAGCACACATCCTGATACAAGTTTCAGTGAACAAAGCTCTCACTCTTTGCCAAGGCAGTTTGAAAAGAACATGAAAGAACGAGAGGGTTGGGGAAAATATTCAAAAGAACATACTTTGAAACAGCCACTGAGGTGCAAACAACAACTACAAAACAGGACATAAAAGTAATGCTGACATTATTCTTTCAATTCACTTTTGTTCCATCACTGCTGAAAACATTTCTCCTCCCACCAAACGTCTAAAGCACAAACAAAAATTATTGATCAAGACCCACTAGCCACTAAACAAATATTAACACCTCGCCCACCCACACCCTCCCGCCCCCTGGGAAGAAAAGGAAAAAAAAAACATAACCTGAACAAGCCAATTGAATTACCAGCCATTAAACTTGAGGTTCAATAGACACTGTGTGTTTGATTTTCATAGACCACGCCTTCGAAAGTATTACCTCAGCAAATAAAACACCTTTTTGTGTCAATCAGTGTGGGCATGACAACTATTAGCATTAAACGCTTCAGCAAGCATACTGGCTCAGATTTTTCACTGTTACATTTAAAAAGAGCCCCAGTTGTAATTACTGATACTAACACAGACTCAAACACATTCTCTCTCTCTCTCTCACACACACACACACACACACACACACACACACACACACACTGCAAATGCATTAACACAGGATAACAAATGCAGCATGTTCAAATCATGTACACAAACCACCACACGCCTTCTCTTGCCATCCCTCTTCGTCTCTCTCACTCACGCACACACTTTTTGGTTATGCTTAAGTCCTGAAAATCAGTATTACCACCCACCTAGAGAGAAAAAAATAATATCCAAAAACCTTTAAGACCTTACACCCATCAGTTTGTCACATCTGCCTGTAAACTGTACACACAGATTTACATTCATACAGAAATCAATCGCAATCACTCCAATGAAGGGGTCGCTCAAAAGGAAAAAAGGGAAGGAAAACTTTTTTAGATCCAGAATATCACTACTGGTATGAAGAGGATGCTTGGCGGAGGAAATAAAGGGAAAATGACCCTGAGAATAATTCTGCTCTCAATTGAAGAGATTTTTTTTGCAGGTGTGATCGATGGCAGCACAATACATGATTAGTTGAATGTTCTCGCAGAGTTAGTCTTTGCAGCACTGGTACTGCCAAGGCTTGAAATACATGAATGCGCAGTTGGCAACATCAGTGCTGCAAGGACCAATATCTCAGGCCAGGCTTTACTTATTAAACATGAATGGATTTCCAGTATAATTTCAATATATTAAAATGCACATCACACTCGCAACGTTCAAGATCACTTCATAAGGGTTCCAGAGTCAAAGCTGTGAAGGGCAGAATTATACTAATGGTCATTCCTACGGAATTTATTATCTGGAACCACCCCAAGCACACTGCATAGCACCGCTGATGCAAAGCCAGCTATTCCCGAGAGCCAGAACTTTTGTTGGGCATATTGAGAGCTGAAAACAAAAAATAAACAAAAAAAAATGTTCCTCCACCAGACTACTCTGGCTCAGAATGAAATCTCAACTCACCATCCCCAAAAAAGAGAGAGAGAGAGGGAAAAAAAAAAAAAAGATTGTGCCGTAAATATTTTTGATGGGGAAATTAGTTACAGCTGCCACAGTAAGATGCTACAGTTTTGCTTTAAAATAACAATAATTCATATTCAATCCAGACTCATGCTTTAATTTAGAAACTCGCTCCATGTTTTAGAAAACTGAGGGAAAAAAAAACCTGATCCTTCCATGCATTCGTCTATTCACACACAAAAAAAGGCAGCTGAAAGCAAAAAAAACTGAAATTGGTTGACTAATCTATGCTACCAATATGTTCAATACATTCACTCATTCAAGACAAGAAAAATGTGTGAAAAAGAAAACCAAATGCATCCAAGCCTGACATCTTTATATAAAATCATTTATATGCTTTGCACACAGAACTTCATTAATGAGGAAAAAACCCACAAACATCTCATCCTCTAAACACTGAAAGACTTGCAAGCACCTCCATTTTTGCTCCATGCAGCTCAGACCACCGCTGTCTGTCAAGCTTTTCTTCGATTCGTATCCAGATCAATACACTATATATAGCATTACAGCACAAATCTGCAATAAGACAACTAAGGATTTACTTACTTGTCATAACTCCAAGTGACTAAATTTAGGTCAGGAATGTTAATTTAAACATTAAGAAGACTTAAATCTATATCACCAAGGTGAAGAGATCATCCCTAGCTGCCATGTCTTCCTGTAATATATCCCTAGACCGGTGAATGTGGGAAAGCAATGTTCTCTAGTTTGATTTTTAGTTTCTTGAGTACTGTTTCCGTTTCATACAATTACATTAACAATTGTGAAACAATCTTTTGGGTGATGTTCGGGGCCAATGAAAAACACACCAAGTAAGATACTAAAGGTTTATCTTTTCAGTTTTTGTACTTCTTAGCTTGAAAAGAAGGAGCTCAAATACTTAAAAAGCTAGCAAAGATAAACATCTTTCTTAGCATCCTTAATAAATGATCACCCATCACCACTATATACTTTATCTTTTTTGAATTTTTTGAATGTCAGGATAATTTTTGAAATTTAGGATAATGTCACAAATATCTATTGCCTTTTGTGAGCCTGCAGTTATGGTGATATGTTAAGGCACTTGAGAGTAAAAAAAAACCCCAAAAAGTTTCTGTATCTGGCAGGCTGTGGCTCAGGTGATTATTTCTGTAGATAGTAAGTACTTATCCATTGTCACTTTGAGAATCCTACTCCATCTACTTTGATATATAATAAACAGGCAGGAACACCCACGCTGCAGAATTTAGCTTGTGCCATTTTTTTTTTTAATATCAGAGGTGTTTGCAAGCCTTTACCATCAAGCAAACCCTTACTTGTCGGTTGTGATGGGTTTTTTGTTTATTGCAAGCCTCAATCAGGCTCTGGAATGTACAGGGTCGTTCCTTAAAAGTTAATTTCTTGTCTGGGTGTAAAGCATAAAACAAACATGGCAATTCAATCCTTGCCATTCTGGAACTTAACAAGTACACACCAACAGAAAACTGAAAGTTGGGGGGTTTTTTGCTGGGGGGGGACGCTGGTGTGTGCAAAAGTTGATGTTTGTGCAAAGCCAGGTTTCTCCTCATGACCTGAGGAAGACAGCAAACAGTTACTTACTTCGATACTCAAAATATGCAGCTGAACTCAGATTTCAGGTAAGAGAACCAAAAAAAATTTGATACAAAATATTTTAATGTTCTCACTATGCACCATACATACATATACAGCTTGTTTCCGTAAAATAACCTACAGAATCATTCATCTGTACATCTGCCAAAAAACCCCTGAGTGGTACTGACCTGCTCTGACACGGTGGTACTTAAGACAACTGAGGCCTCTCTGCCAGGTGTTCCCTCTCTTCTGCTTCTGCCTCAGAATTGCTTGAGTGGAACTCGGCCACATACAGGCTTTTATCAATGCTGCCAGGGATGGGCTTGATGTCAGTCACCAGCTGGTCCTCAACAGCCTTCAGGTTAAAGCGATCCTCCGCTGTGATCAAGTTAATGGCCAGACCCAGGTGACCAAACCTCCCTATAGAGGAAAGACTGTGTTAGCTTGCCCAATGTCTGACTAATGTCTAGAAAATGCCTGTTTGCACAATATTGTCTTTGCAGATATATATTTACCCAACAGTAATTTCACTTCCCATCCACCTCACCCATTTTTTCCTATCTATAGAGATATACTTCTCCTTTACAAAGCACATTATTCTTTCATCTATTTGTTTTTTATATTTTCTTTTCTTGATTCTCTTCAAGTAATCCTAGGATACCTATTTTGGAAATTTGCACAGCCTTAGGTGTGATTTGGGATCCATTTCACTAGCTGTTGTTCTCTTATTACCCCATTAGACACGGTTTTATCCTGTAAGTTTACATACACACACTTCCCACTTTATTTCCCACTTATATATTGTCTATTTACTGGACTGCCTAAGATTCACATCCCACTCCCACTACTGTTACACTGCTGTCCATTTACTACACTGCTGGTCATCTCACTTTGCTCGATGCTACCGACTGCCTCCTGTGCAGTCCTCCATGGACAAACGTTGTCTCATCTCACTCTGTACGTATAAACAGCTTGAAATAATGATTAGAGAGAACAGACCACTGAGGTTTTACAGAAATTATGGATGAAAATATCACCTGAGCGCCCAATACGATGCAGATAGGTCTCCGCATTCTTGGGAAAGTCAAAGTTGATGACCACATTCACTGCCTGGATGTCGATTCCTCTGGTGAACAAATCTGGATGAAACACATACACCGAATGAAATATGCTTCCAATTTCTCAATTCTGTAATGATTAATCCACAATGAGTTCAAGTAAACTATAAATAACAAACTAACAGAAAAACACACCTTTTTGGGGTGTTTCCACTCATTATGGAAGACTACTAAAAAAAATGTTTGTTTTTTGTCCCCTCTGGTCCACTCATAATGTTATGTATTGTGTACATTTTTCTATTTTCCAACCTATCTTTATCCAAAAGATTAAAGTGGTTGTTTGCATTTGTGCCTAATTGACACATTAAAATCTTATCAAGGTATTGGTTGTGTAATGTGCCTTGCTTAAAAAACACAAACTTCACTGTGAATGGGGTAGAGCTAAACTGATGCAGGCAGTGCATATATAGAAATATCACGAACATTGGGTATCAAAATGAACTGTTTTTTAGATTCGTTTCCGTTTATGGACTGTGGAGTGAAAGAATGAATAAAACATTTAAAACCACAAAAATTTTGCTTTTCCATTGTCCTTCACACATGCAGTGGGGAACCACAGTCGAACACAGGAAGGTGATTTGAGGATAGGAGACAAACCTGTGCATACAAGATTCCTGCACAGTCCATTTCTGAAATCATGGAAAACGCGGTTTCGGTACTCCTGCCAAAAAAACAAAACAAACCAAAGGGTACAGTCAAAGTACACAGATGGACAACACTCCTACACATCGAGTGTTAGACAAGCTTCTTGTGTTAAAGTGACAAAAAACAGAATATCATCACAGCGGTTGACTGGATGACATTAACATATAAACATATCAACATACCTGCATCATCTTAGCATGGATGTAAAAACAAGAGTAGCCAAGCTGGGTAATTTTCTTGGCCAGGAGTTCCACTCTCTGAGTGGAGTTGCAGAAGATGATGGATTGATTAATCTGAAGCTGTACACAGGACAAAAAAAAGGCAGGATGTTTTCACTAATGGCATGCTAATTTTTTAAATATCACAACATGCCTGGATGTGTGGCTCCAGTCTTTACCCTCGAGAAGAGTGTGTTTAGACAGTGGACTTTCTGCCTTTCTGTTACATAGGCATAGTACTGGGTGATGCCTTTCAGGGTTAATTCCTCCATCAGATTAATCTCATAGGGCTTCTGCAGGTGCTTTGACTGCAGGAAAGGAAAGAAGGCAAAAGGATACAGAATGACTAAATATGCATATCTGAATATTACTTTTAAAACCAACTGCTTGATAAGTCTTGACACATTACCATGAATTTCTGTACAGTGATGGGAAAGGTGGCAGAGTAGAGAAGAATCTGCCTGTTCTTAGCCAGGAAGCCAATAATGTCCTCAATAAGCACCACAAAATCCTGGGAAAGCAACTTATCAGCCTGCAAGAAAGAAAGCAGTTTAAGAGAAGGAACTCTGAGAATGTGTAAAATATTTGCTGAAAAACGATACATGCTGCCAGTCATCTTAAATATTTTAAGTTGGTCTCAAACTATTGTCCTCATTATATTCTTTCTCGTGTAAGCACTCATCATCCTCTTTATCAGGCACACCTGTTCAAATGCGTGGTAACAATATCTGTTTACAATATCTATTCAGCCAATCACACGGCAAAACTCAATGCCTTTAAGCACGTAGACATAGTCAAGATGGCATTCTGAAGTTCAAATCGAACATTTGTAAAAATGAATCATGCATTCTTCTGCAACATTCTGATGGCAGGGTCAGAAATTGGCATCAACAACATAAAATTCTTTGTGAGGGAAAAGGGGGACCAACAAAATACTAGCAAAATGTACCTGTTAAATGGCACGTGAGTGTATTTTGGTGATTGCATTAATGTAAACAAAAATACCCCAATAATCCTGGGGCTACAGTCGCTGGCCATCAGTCAAAGCAGAACTGAAAATGAGCGTTTCGCACCAATAAATCCTTAAAACTTTCTGCCACATACTGCATAACATTCTGTCCAAATCGATAATCTGGGTGTGATGTGAGTTTTTGATGTGCACATACAAATAAAATGCCTTTTACTAAATTATTTAAAAGTACAATTCAAGTCAACATTCATATTCAATCCAAGAACCTTAAATAATTCCATTCAGTCAATAGTGAAAATAACAAAAACATAACTGCAAATGGATCCTCATTTCTGAAATACCTAAATAAGACTAACAAAACTATGTAGTACTATATTACACCTCACATGTCCAGTAATATTCATGGTCACTCACCTCATCCATAACCATTATGTGAACTTTATCCACTTTGGCTACTCCCTTCTTGATCAAGTCCAGAATCCTGCCTGGTGTAGCGATGACAACATGCACTGCAAAACCATACAGAGAACATTAAAATACTTATAGGAGAAATAAATAAGGTGAAAGCACCAGTCATTCACTTAGGGTTGAGAAATTGCTTATAGATTAGCATTTATGGAGAAAATGCATTCTGTACATGTGCGCACACAGAGCATTTCACCTCACTGTGCAATGGTCAATCAAACACAGGGATCTTTCAAAGGGTCCATTTAGTAAAAAAAAAAAAAAGTCAATTCTAGGTTTTTTTTGTTTTTTTTAAATGATCAAACAGTGACTGACCTAAACTAAATGATAAATACTTCCAAGTCAACAGACTTCTTATTACCAGTCTCATCCAGGCGCATTATGTCATCTCGCAAGTTGGTTCCGCCAGTGGTCGCCATAACTTTGACTCCACCAAGATGCTTACTGAGCTGAATGCTGATCTGACTGACCTGCAGAGCAAGCTCACGAGTAGGCACCATTACCATGGCTATAAAGAGAAAGAGAAACAAGAGAGAATACAGAAAACAAGAAAAGCTTGTTGATGGAGGTGACAAAAAACTGGGGCCTACACAAAGGCTTACAGGCTGCTAAAAGAGAAAGACTATGTAACACATGCAGGCTACTTTACCCTGGATGTGGTCTTTCTTCAGGTCTATCCTCTCCAACATAGGAATCAGATAAGCCCCACTTTTTCCTGTCCCATTTTTGGCACGAGCCAAGATGTCACGGCCAGAAAGAGCAATGGGTATGCTCTCCTCCTAAAAACACAAAGCAAAATACTGGCTATGATAAACTGGATTAACCTTGGAACTGCCACCGCGTAACGTAAATTAGATTGATTTTACAGATACTGCAAAGTAATTAAGAAGTTCCTTCACCTGGATGGGAGAAGGTTTCTCCCAGCCCATTTCAAAGATCCCCATCAACAGTTCCCTCTTTAAGCAATAATCTTCAAATTCGTTACCCTTGGTGGCCGTCACATCCTGCCAAAAAGAAACATACAAAATATTAAACAACAATTAAAGTCAAGCAGTTTTCCCAGCAAGAAATCATGCAAAAATTATTTAGAAACAATGCAAATGGCTTTTGCAAGACAATGACTTTGTGTGGTATGGTTAATATGTAAATTTTCTCTTCTACTAAAACATCAACAATCTGACTAACAATAAATGTAGCAGATGGCGGCACAGATGCGTGCAGGTCTTTCCATCTATGTAAACAATAAGTGCACACACGATTGAATTATTAAGTCACTGTTTTCTTGACTTGACGGCTCTGTTAGACATAAAGAAGACCTTTTTAATTACTGACAGATCTAATTTTAGTAAATGTTTGCATTGCGCCAGGCAGTTAAATAATCTTACAAACAAGCAGCAGTGGCTGACTAACTCTCACTGAAATGTTGTACTACCAAAATTCATTTAATACACGAACTGTGCCACCAGAGGGAAGAACACACCTGACTGTATATCAAGCATTCCTACACAGCAGTGCCTGAAGCACATTTAGTCCAATAAGACCACATTTCCCTGCTCCTCATAGCAAAATATCACCCTCAGGAGGAAATTGAAGCCCATCAAAAAGACAACCTGGACTGAGGGACCTATTCTCCGCTACAAGACTGCATCATTCGCACTGAGTGCACATGGACTGCACTCTTCCTTTTTGCAAGCTGTGCTGGCAATGTCACTGTCAAAAAAATGCACCCAGGTTTTCCGAATCAGAAACCCTGGATGATTGAAGTAAGACCAGTCACTCACTTCAGGACGGTGACAGGGTCCAGTACTGTGAGGCAAGAGCTGAACTGAGCTGGGGCTTCAGAGCTGCAAAGACCACTTCACGAACAACAACCCATTGTAGGTGTGGCAGGGAATATAAAACATCACAAACTAAAAGGTCTGCAACACTGCCACTGTAAATGCAGACACCATGCTAGCAGAGGAGCAACATAGTTTGTTTGACGGCTTCGAGGACCACTTCTGACAAGCCATTTTGGACCAGCTGTGACACCAGAGCAGTTAGAGAGTCGCCCCTGTGGATTGAATCTTACATTACTCACAATGTGTGCTGTGGTGTGTTCATATGTGATCATAAAGGGCCACTTGACTTTACTTTATTTGTGATGTCAGGTGCTTATCTGCAAGGCAGGAGAGCATTCCAGAAGGTTATTAACTCTAAAGAACAACGAAAAAATACTAAATAAATAGACTGCTCTGGCATTCATGAATGTCAGCACCAGCTCCCGTTGCCTCTCCAGAGCCTAAAAAGGTCATCAGACTCTACTCATCCCACAAAAAGCTTGTTTGACCTGAGGCCCTATGGCAGGCGCTACAAGTCCATCAAAACACACCCCACCAGATTATTAATCACCAACAAACAAAAAAATAACCTGTGTGCAGTATGTCACTGAGTTTGTCTGGCATGGATAAGTGTGTAGTGAAAGCTTTCTATTTAAATTTTTGTGACATTTGACCAAACGTCTCAACCATCAATGCAAAGTTAACAAAACTTTTCCATCATCTTCTTCTAAAATGGTAGTGCAATACTTACAGAAGTTCTGACTCTATTGTCTTTAGGTGGGAGCTGTAGGCTCTTTTTCCAGTCATCTCCAAACCTGGAATTGACAAAATGTATGTGCAAAGAGCAATAGATGATGATGTGTTTGTTTTGGTCCATTATTTATTTTCTGAGAAAATGCTTATGTTGTGTTCACCTTATTCCAGGTCCTTCTTGAGAGCTGCCAGTAGATTTTTGGGTAACACCAGGAACCTTTCCAGTATGACTACTGCCAACTACGGGACCTGACTGGGAGGCAGGCTTGGGCTGTCCTCTGAACTGTCCGTTCTGCTTGTTGATCCCCATCACAAGAGGGCCAAGGTTCTCTGTCCTTGCACTAGCCATCCTCTTCTCAGCTTCTTACTTTTTTGTTCCTGTTTTCTTTTTTTGTTTTAGTTTTTTTACTTTTTACAATGCAACAGCAGGATTACAAAAATGTCAATAAACTATATACAATATCGTCAATGCAGCAGTCAGAGTTCAATATCAATAGATCCTTTTATATATACAAAGTCATTCATGTATACGTACAGTGTGACCTTCAAAAAAGAAGCAACTGACGTCACGAGAATAGATTTAACATGAGAGCTCTTCCAAACGAAGAGAAATAAACATTTATATGCATAAATATATTTCCCCTGCGAAGAGTATAGAAAATTATACAGAAGCAGGTTTGAGACGATTCCTGTGATAGAACAGCCAAGGCCAGATGAACTAAGAAGTGGGTATTGCTAAAATGTTTTTTCTTTAATTAATGAAGTTCAGTCTCCCTCTTTGTCTTTGATGTCTTGTGTATTTTTCTATGTTGTTACGTTCATTCCAGCTGTCCCTATTTTTTTCTTCCAAAGTGTGCACTGTTTAATCCTTCGACTTCTTCAAAGAGCAATCCAGTATTACAGAAAAATTGTACATCTGTTAAAAAGCAGTTTCTCTGAGGTTCATAATCTGTCACATCCGTGGACAAAGCAATACTCCAGGGAGACAAAAGTTCAAAGCATAGTACAGCTTTTTGCTTCCCTAAGGTGCGCAAATACCCTGGTTGCAGCTTCCAAGCCTGAGACGTCTGACTCTGTGTCAGTGTGAATCAATGTGTGGGCAAGTGGAGCTTAGAGTGTATCCTCTCCTCCGTGCAGTCTTCCAAATAGACCTGTACCTCTGTCACCTACAAAACAAGACAAAAAAATTATGAAAACACCCAACAGGCTTGCAGCAATGACTAATTCTGTCATTTCGAGAAGGTTTGCCACCAATGACTTAAATGTAACCCTTTATGGTATTAAAGGAGCACTCTTACGCTTGAGGAAGGCTAAAAACACAAAGGGCACCATATATTTTTAAACAACATGAAGGTCCCAAACCTGATCGCTCTAAGGTGAACTATATGGACAAAAGTATTGGGACGCCTGACAATTAAACCAACAGGTATTTTGACACAGCACTATCCAAACACAGTTGGGAGTGGCATCTCCCTTTACAACTATGACAGCTTCCACTCTTCTTGTTACGTTTTCCACAAGATTTGAGTGTTTCTTTGGGAACATGTGCCCATTTATTCTGTAGAGCTTTTATGAGTGCAGGCTCTGAGGCCTCTCTTGCAATCTCTGTTCCAGTTCATTCCAAAGGTGCTGGATGGGGTTAATGTCAGAGCGCTGTACGGCCCAGTCAAGTTCATCAACGTCAAACTAATCTAACCATGACTTTAGGGAGCTTCCTTTGTTCAATGGGGCACAGTTATGCGGAAATGGAAAAGGACCTTACCTAAATTTTGTGTACAAAGCTGGAAGCATGGGGTTGTCTTGGTATCTTTCAAACTGTATTGGTATGCTGAAGCATTAAGCTTGCCCTTCACTGTATGTAAGAGGTCTAGTCTCACAAACCCTGAAAAAGGTGTCCCAATACTTTTGTCCTGATAGTGTATGACAGGAGCGAGAGCATGTCTCCTGTAATAAAATGAGCCCAAGCAGCTGTTTGTGCTGGACGTTCACAGAACAACTGCAAAGAAACAAAAAGCAAACAACACGACTTGTTCGCAGGAAAAGGCCAGTGTGTGACTGGGATGATTCATAAAAGTCTGAATTTATTAACATTTGAACTGTTTTTGCTCTTTTATCCCAATAATGCAATTACTGTACTAAGCTGTTCCTAGAATTCAACTTAGCTTCACCACAGTTTTTGCAAATGACAAGTAAGCAGTATTAGCTATTCATATTAACAAAGTAACTCCAGCCACGCAAGTACTCCGACTTTAAAAGCTTACATCATACGTATTATGTTTATTTTAAACTGTTGTATCTTTCAAGTTGACATAAGCTGTCCTAGTTCGGCCAGGCTAATACAGGGTGCTAACATTTTAGCTCGCTGGCTTCGGTTCAAGAAAAACAAAACGTTTTATATCCAGTATAAAGTGACTACATGTTGTTATTGGGTAATAAAACACGGTATGTGATGCTAAGTTGTTTGTAAATTAATCTTTTAAAAGTTTATTTTACTATCTTTTACATCGTCGAAATTCAGCAACAACAGCTAAAGCTAAACACAAGAACTCCGACTTTTTTCGAAGGTTTGCTTAAAAAGACGTACCTTTACTCCTTTCCACTGTGTCTTCTCGTGTATATATATCAGGTAATTCGCTAGGTTTACAATTTTTTTTCCAAAACGGGTATATTCGCCTTCAGCCAACTCGCCTCTTTTGTTGTGTTTCCTTTTTTCAACACAGTCGACCTCTCTCCACCGAGAGAGAGAGAGAGCGACCACTGCCCTCTACAGCTCGGAGGATCTTCAAGTCAAGTACGTTTGTCATTTCAACCTTACACATCATAGAATTCTGACCCTCTTATTCTCAAACTTTGATTAAACGTATTAAATTCCCAGGTGAAAGAGATGTGTTTTGTGCAATAAAATCACGAACTGATGCTGATTTGTTGATTCTGATCATCATATGAAGGTTGACCTGTAATACCAACAAGGTTACTATTAACGTGATTATTGATTATAGTACAAAATGGTTATAATACAGGTAATATATGTAGTGCAATAGATTTAAACATGTTTGTTCAAATGTGGGTTTGGTTGAGTCATGACTCATGAGCCTGGCATGAGTCTCATGGCGTTGTCCTCCGTGGAGTCAGA
>JBBMFX010000134.1:4887608-4912767 GCA_037832545.1 Rhabdalestes septentrionalis | reverse complement strand
TGTGTGTGTGTGTGTGTGTGTGTGTGTGTGTGTGTGTGTGTGTGTGTGTGTGTGTGTGTGTGTGCGTGTGTGTGCGTTTTAATGAGTGTGACATCCAGCTCCCCCTAACTATACTTCCTTATTTCCTTTCCTTCCTTTTTCCCTGAAGGAAAAAATATACAGACATCTCATAGTAGAACACTGTTAATTGTTTTCCATTATCCCTGACGTAGTCAGTCATGATCTTCTGTCTTCATTATAACTGATAGAATTGCTGCTAATATTTCTAAGAGCCACAGAAACCAATGGCCAATTAGAATATAAACTACAGAGGTTTTATCAGTATGAGCTTATTTATTTATTTATCTATTTCATTTAAATTGCATTGCCCCTAAAAATTCATTATAAACCAGAGCGAGTGGATTTACAACTGGCTGTGAACAAATAAATTTGTGAACAATGAATTATCAATTGATTTATGTACAAATGCACAAAGGCAGGCAATCAGATTTGTAGAGACACTACTCTTAATACTGATAAATTATTATTCTGCACTTTTGTTTTAAAATACTGTTACATGAACAAAAGTGCAGTAATATTTGGGACAAATTTTAAAACAAATAAGGATCTTTTTAACAGCAGTGTTCCCTTTAGCACAGTTACACAGCGCAAGTTCAAATATTTCTGTAAATCTCAACTTAAACATTAATGTAATCAAATCAAAGAGAAAATCAAAGCTTGGTTTTGCCACTACAGGGCATTCGTTTGATCTAGTTTGTTAAAGAAAAACAAGTTACCCTCCAGAATATTATAGCTGCGGCAGAGGAGAACCAACTCCATATAAAAGCCTTTGTGTCTGAAAACAGTGTCATTTAAGTATTTTTTTGGTGTATACACAGCGTCCCTGTCAAATACATCAAAAAAATAAAAGAATGAATGGCCTTTGGTGAAACATGTGAAACCTAAACATATTAGAAACATTATGAACTCATTAAAAAGACTCAAAATGCTACTCTCTTTCAATGACTTTTAACTGTAGGAGTCATTGATTCATAACGTACATTTGATGCCACATTTGTGGTTGGAGGCAAAAGAGGAAATGTTTTATTGTGATTTGAACTTGATGATCAAGTACAGAATCAGACTAGTCAATACTGAATGTAAATGAATTTCATTACATAAGTGATATTACATAAGTGATTTAAGGAGGGTACAGTGTCAAAGGTGGGTGCTTGAACAGAAGTCTGCATGTCATTTTAGACATGAGTAAAATGAGACCTTTGATTCATTGGTACATCAAAAACTTTCGATCACAAACGATGCGTCTCGATGTGTGCCTAATAAAACCGTTGAATAAAACTTAAAATAGTGCTGAACATTCACAAGGCCCATCACGCCATCTGCAAACACTTGCAAAAAAATGATAGCAACTCATTCAGTTCAACACTGTCTGAAACATTTATTTTTTAATAGTGGTGATAAGCAGTTTTAACACTGGCTGGTCTTCATTCTCCTTTTGAAAGATTCTGTCATGAGACCTGATTGTGACTCTGCAAAATGTATCATGAACCAGACCTCTACACTTTCTGCTGGTACAACAAACACATGCATCAGACCCAGCATGGAACACATCATGTGCCAGTGAAAACAACATGTCACAATGAACCTGGTAATTACTGATATTACCAGATTTGTTTTTGTAATTAGTGTAAAAAAAAAAGAAGCTTAGGACAAAATACTGGTAAAATACCCAGATATCAATCTGATTGAGCATCTGTGGATAATCTGGACAAACAAGTCTGATTATTGGACAATTTATTGGACTTTCTGCTAATGTCTTGGTGCCAAAAAACCACAGAACATTTTAAAAGACCTTGTGGAATCAGTGATGATACAAGGGACAATATTAGCCAGATGGTTTTGATACTGAATAGAAATATGAAAGGCTAGAAATGTAACTGCTTTTGTTGACTGCATCATATGTCGCCATGTCCAGTAATGTGCTATTGTGTGATTCTTGTGTTTTCCCTCCTTTTTTGCACTCTGTCATGCAGTCCTGTCCTGCATGCACGTGTGTAGTCTCGTGTTGTTTCTGCTTTTGTTCTTTGATTCATTTCATTGTGTATTGTCCAAATGGCTGAAGTAACAAACACCTAATTGAGGAGAATTGTTATTTCCCCAGCAAACCTTATTTCAGCTTGTGTCAATTCTAGGATGTTTTCATGCCCATTCCTCAGATGCACATACATGAAACAGGGAAGCATGATTTTTCGTTTACCACGAACGCAGTACATTATCTGTGTATTTAATTTTCACACATAAATAAACTGATTATATCCTATTTGCATTCTGAAGGGGAGTAAAAGCCTTAGTACATGTAAAACCTTTTATTTTCACGTCTGTGTAAAAGCCAAGGTAAAAATTTACCAGTTGTTTGTAAAGTAAATACAAGGCTGCCACATCTATATGTGCCCAACAGTCTTATTTAATTTCCACTCTCAGTTCTTGGATTTCAACACACCTTTATTTAAACTGTAATTGCAGGTTTTTCTCTTTTCAGCTCGCAGTATAGCTCTGTTGTTTGTGGGATTATGACAAGGCGGATTTGGTGCATAGCAAGCTTATGTAACATAAATGAGAAGCAAATGCATAAAATCACAACCAGAATCAGACATTTTTACTGATCCTAGAGGGAAATTGCTTGAACACAGGAAAACATCTCTCATGGTTAGAGAGGACACAGATGACTTTTAGTAAATATAATGAAATAACTGTTTTAAATAGAATGAGAAAGTTTAAAATCACCAAAAATATGAGGGATGAGGGATGGAGCAGTTGCATGGATGCGCTAGATAAAATGAGTGAGTAGTGTTTGTGATTTAGGCCTGAATGTTACAAAGTAGTGTTTGATTCTTAGTAATTTTTTCTTCCATCCATGGACCAGTAGGTATGTCCAAACCTCACTCCTCAGACACTACCCAAATTCTGAGGACATCAGGCATTTACACCCAAAACCATTTCAAAACTATGGGATGCTACATAAAACAAAATGCAGCAAATTTATAAATCACTTAAACCTTATCTTTAATTAGAAAAAGTCCCAAGACAACATATGAAATGTTAAAACAAAGAATTTTTGTTGTTCTATGAAAAAAATATTTGCTCATTTTGAATGTGATACCAACAACACATTTAAAAAATGTTGGGACAATAGACTGGAACATTTGTCGTGCTAAAATGACACTGTAAAACATCTCACAGCTAATTCAAGAAATCAGTAACATGACTGCCTCTCTCAGAAGTAAAGAGCGTTCACAGCTCTGTGAAGTCAAATAGTCAAATTTCTGAGCATTTTTCAATGCAAAATTTCTGATTTTTTTCACTGGCAGGACATTTTATCATTAACAGATTCAGAGAAATGGAAACATATCGGATATGCATATGTTCTTGTGCAAAGCGGAAACTGTCCTGTGATTTGCCATTTCAAAATGAGAAAATATATAAATAAGAGCATGCTAATATCTGATTATAATCCAATCCAACAGACACAGGACTATCTAAAATGCTTTATTTTAGAGGACAGAAACCAATTTAAGCATTACACCCAGAAGCCATGCCCTGGGCTGAACCCTCGTAATACACCTGTAATGGGACAGGTGACAGTAAAGGGGCAGTGCCTCAGGCTAATCCTCACCTGAGATTCTACTGGGCAAAAGGAGGAGCAATGAATGAAGGAGGGATAAAGGATGACTGTGGGGACTATATACATGGCACAGTCTGACAGGAACATTGACTGAGAGTTATTGTAGAGGGAATGTAAACAGAACTGTGAAGAAATGTTACAGTGAGAGGAGAAGTTTGACATTTGATTGCGCAAAGGCTTGCAAGGACACACAGGATAAGCAAATGCTGGTAGTTACAGGGAGCAAGTGACAGAAATTAAGAGACAGGATTAGGGAACAGAATCTAAAAGAGACCAGAAAGAGGCCTCAGTCCCATTAGCCAAACTTGTTCAACAACATGGCACTGGTACAACAGCTCGGCCTTCTCCTCGCCATCCTGTTGGTCTTTACCACACTTTGCCAGGCCGGCATTTTGAGGAACAGTGAGGCAAGCGCGTCCACCGGCAACACTGGCACCGCTGGCAATGAGACTAATGGGACTCTCACAACGCTACCCATAGTCACCTGGAAATGGCACCATGTGGAAACGCCATACTTGGTGGCCCTGTGGGTCCTGGTCTGCTGGCTCTGCAAAATAGGTAAGCCGCTCCTGGCATCTCACCTTGATTGCTGAATGGACTCTGCTTTTTTTGATGGTGGGGTAAAGAAAGATATGAAGAATTATCATAAAGTTACAGTATATACCAACTGAGTATATGCCAATTAATCAACTACACATTATATTGAGATTCTCCAAACTTTAGGATAGCTCTTTACATTCACACATTGTCTTTATTAAAAACTTTTCTCAAAGAGCCATCCATTGGAATGTTCTTTACAGAAAGCTGTTTCAGAAAGCTTCTTTCGCTATCGCTTCAAATAAACATTTTAGTGTTTTTTGTGCATAGAAAAATATATCTATCAACACTAGAAACATTTTGTCTACAGTAAATGCTTTGCTCACCTTCCCCTTGACAGACATCTAACTAAATGTAAATGATATGTAAATGATAGTTTGAGATAAGGCACTTTTAAGTAATATAGAACCTTTTTTGAAGAGTGTGTGTAATATGTTGTTGAAGATAATAATGTTGGCGTGCCCTAAAAATCTAGATCATTCTTGGAGTATGTCTACATTATCTGAAAGCTTTTCTGAAGGGCTCTCTATAAAGAAGTACTGCATCACTCCACACAACCCTCTTTTGTACCCTGGATATATAAAGTGTGTTAAAAGGGACTGAATTTTATGTGAGATTACCGTAAATTGAGTAATTAGGCTGCTCTGTTTTCTATTATGCTGAATGAGACCTGATATGCTGTGTCTCAAAAGACAGGGGCCCATTCACAAGTGCTGACAATCAAAATACAGTTCAGCTGGGGTTAATAAACATAAGCTTTTATTCACTGTACCAAAATGTGTGAAATCTTTTCTGTCTGAAAAGTTTAATTAATGTTTTGAAATGCATCAGATATAGATTTGTTATATCACTGGTAGCTTTCCCGTGACTTTTTCTGTTTTGTGTCATAATAAAACCAAATTTCAAAACATTGCTAAACTTGCTGTTATACAGTTGAGAGTGAAGGACGCATGTTTTGTGTGTATCACTGCATTAAATGGGGAGAGTACAACCTTGTCATGAATGTCATAAGGTTCATCTGGAACAATCTGCATGAGCACTAAGCGTGCAGTCATTATCACTATGAAACAGATGTACTTAAAATGTGCTTAACTCTACATAAATTAACACCTTACTTTGAATTAATTATCCATTGATTTGTTAACCGATCTCTTAAAAGTGGATTTAAGGTATGAGTGTGAAACCCTTTAATCCTAAACATAATGCGTTCTTTTCTGGAGGCTTGGTTCTTTAAGGGGCAATTTTTTTTAAGTAAGGGAAGAAATCTGTTGTTTTACCCCTCAATCTGTGCACTTTTCCCCTTACATTTCCGGGAAATTAATGCATAAATCAAGGTAAAATTTAGGGATAAAATTAAGGCGCTTGCTTTTGTAGTGTATGTCATTTCATCTGCCCCTGTTTAAGTGCTCAACAACTCTTTTATGGCCATGTCTGCCACCTAAAGGTCATTTTGATACAATGCAACACTCTCCACTCTGAACCGTTTATTTATTAACAGTGAAAAAACAGAGGAGAGAATCCTCCAATATGGTTTTTGAACCAAATGCTGATTGTTCCATGTAAATATCAAAAAATGACATTCATACACTTTAAATAGGTTCTTCACAATCCTACATCTCATTTGTTATTGCTTTGAGGGTTTCCAGTGGGTACAGTTGGGGCCTTATTTTGAAGCATTAGTGATTTGTTGAGTTCTGAAAGGCTGAAGTGCACCTCAGCTCAATGAATAATTGGCGGTTGAGACCTCTTCCTTTTTGCCTCCCTTTTAATTTGGCCAGATATTGATAGTGCTTCTCTCATGTAGGATCCCTGGCTACTGTTAAAGGACTGCATCAGCTGATGCCAGTTTTAAACCATACTTAAATACACACTTAAAAGATGTCAAAAAAGTTCCCTAAAGAACCTTTAAAAAAGATTAGTGTGTGGAATTCAAAGATAAATGAACTTTGATATGATGTAAAGGTATTGCATCAGGTTTGGCCTCGGTGCACTCAAGTTAAGAACCATTTTGGTACTTTTATATCAATGGGTGTAAGCAAAGTGAGCAGTAAGAAAAGAGAACTGGGATATTCAAAGTTTACCCAACAACTCTGGCTCAATAATCTGGATGGTTACTATCCCAATTAACAGCACATTTTCCCCACAACAACCATATTATTCTATGGAGCACAGGTTGCTAAATAACAGCTCACATTACTCAACAGCTAACCATTAATTTACTTAATTTTCTACTGTAGCACATACTAAAATGGAAAATGAGCCCACTAGATAACTTTTCGGAGTTAATATGTCACCTTCTGCCTATTTGGACAAATTCTGAACAAGAGTGAGCCCAACATTACATTCTCAACCTGTCTAAGCTGGTAGCTTTGACAGTGAATTGACTAACCAAGCTGAGCCCAACTCCAGTCCTGAAGGGCCGCTGTCCGGACACTTCGTTTGTTCCCTCTTCACAGAAACATTCACCAGAGTGGCCCCTGCCCCCAAACTAAACAAACTAGAGCTGGAATGTACTGACGAAAAAAATTGTGTTTCATAGATTTATGAAGCTGTTTGTGGTGCCAAATCCAGCTAAATTTTTGACACAATGTTTTGAGTTTTGCAGAACTGTTGCATATAGCACTTGATGTGTGTTTTAGTAAAAACACACTCCCTTTCATGTTCTGTTGTTTAGATCTACAGCAATAGGGTAAGGACAGTAACCCTTAAGACCTAAATGAAGCGTGACTGAAATGTTTGCACTGATAACAAGCTCTGGGGGTGTTTCTGATAACCATGCAGATCATAAGCTAAAATGTAATGTGACCAAATTTCATTTGTGAACACACAGCAGCACGCAGTGTGAGCAGTATGACATTCTTTGTCTGCATTTAATAGACACACAAAGTGAAGCAGCGTTCAGTCAGCAACAAAGAAGTATGTGGGGACGGTACTTTGCTCAAGGGTAACTCAGGGGTGCCGTCCTGGGATTGATCCCCACAGCCTTCTGATTGCAGGGCAACTCCCTAACTACTTGGCCACCAGCTAACATGGTTAACAACAAATAACACAATAGTGTATCACCATTTTTCTAATGTTAATTTGTGGCTTTTTGCTTTCCTTCACTGTTAGCTGCCTAGGCTTTAACAGCAGACATGCTACTGTAAAGCACAGCGTGCATTTCCTTTAAAGCGCCCCACAGGCACATTGAATATCCCAGTGTTGACAAACCTCATTAAACACCAGAAACATCCCTCCAAGTATGCAGCCAGTTAAAGCGTGACATTTTTTTTTTCTTTCTCCACCCATAAGGTTAACTCTCACTAGCTAGAACGGCAGTGGAAATAACCCGAGTTAATAATGGATGGCTTTGAATAAATAATGACCGCTTGCATAATTTGTCCGTCCTTGAAGGTATAAGATGCTGCCTGGAGTTGGCACGAACAACAGTGTTCACAGTGTACACATTTTGCTGATTTTACCGGTAGGTCATGGACACACAAATAGAAACTAAAAGTGTCCTAAAACTTGTCAAGATTGTGTGTATATGTAAAGAAGATATTATTTTAAATCCACAATCCTAAAGAAGGCTCCCCAACCTTTTTTTTTTTTTTTTACACCGCGGGCCGTTCAACACTAGACAGTTTTACCTCAGACCGGGGGTGTAGGGGACGTAATCACGAACCGGAACGAAACGATCAAGAGACATTTGCTTTGATCCATTTTACTATTTTGTGGGACTATTTTTGACGTGTCAAGAGTGAGTCATAGACTAAGGATATCAGTTCATTTTTCAAAGTAAAACATAATTTAGACTCTGAAAGTAAATAAAACGGAATACTGTACATTCTTTTCTGTGCAGCCCGCGGACCGGTACCACATGACCCACGGCCGGGTACCGGTCCGAGGTCCAGGGGTTGGGGACCACTGTCCTAAAGGATTTCTCCCACACTTTTCAATACCTGTATATTAATTTAGGGGAATCAGTGTCATATGGTCCAACAATATACTTAAAAAATAATTCAAAAAAACTGTTGACGCATAATACATGTATTATAGAAACCAACGGACAGGTGCTGAAACAATTTCCATTTGGCTTTGTGCTTTCAGTGAAAAGGTTTTTTTTATTCTTTTCAAAATTCAGCGAAATCCATACCAAGGGCAATTGTTCACATGCAAGATATAGTAGACAGAGATTGGATTTTAAAAAAGGATCAGACTTCCAAGTGGGGAATAAGCTCCTTTTTGAGGCAGAGCTGGGCAGGTGTATTCTCTATTGCACCAGAACGGTTTTTGCAGAGCCTGATTGGAGCTAGTTGTAAATTAAATGTTAAAAGCTTTTCCCTGTTGCAAATCCTGTGACTGACTTAGTGGGAATACACCCAAAGATGTACCAAGACACTGGAAATATATGACACTACAACCTGCCAGCCTCGCACACCAGTAGTCCTTTTAGCGGACATTGTGAAACGGTCACATCAATCATTAAAGTGCAGCCTCCGCAAAGGGACAGTCAGTTAACCTTTCTGTGGAAGCTTGTTGAGCCATTTCAGCTCGTCCACAGACAACGTCTGCTTCAAGGTCTTCCATAGCACTCAAGAGACAAAGCGTCAGACCACATGTGTTCCACACGGGCATACAAATGTTTGGTATGAACACAGGATGTGAAGGTGCTGCTTGAAATGTAAACGGAAGTTTTTGGAGCCCAGGCTTGATAAGATGACAATGCAAAGTCAGCAAAGTATCCAGCAAGAACATCAGAAACAATACAATCCCCTGCATGCTACAAATGCAGCGAGTTTCATCTACAATCAGTGTAGCAGTCAGTAGCACAGTCCAGAGCTAAAAATACCCACAGAAAGTTTGCCATGAAAAACACACAAAATGAATAAAGTAGTAAATTGAAATTCTGCGATAAAAGTAACAAGCAACAAACAAGCAAAGTGCCCCACATTTCTTCAGGCACGGATCGAGTACAATGGAACTGTTCATCTAGTCAAGGACAAAAAATGCACTGCATTGCAAAGTTAAATGTTCCACATTTTAAACTCAATAATGTAAATGGAAATATTTAATGGTTTAGCAGCACCTTTCAGTGGTACAAATGCTGTAACCGGGTTGGTACCCATCTCCATAAAACACTGTATGACATTGCAATATTATTTCTGATGTTCCATGGACTCCATACACCCTGTCCTGACTCCATTCAAAAACAGTTAATTCGATGAATCTGGCAAACTAAAGTAAGTGTGACTTTTTGCTTTATATGAGACCATATAGTGACCAATTTTCCCTTTTTTCTGTTCACTGTTTTGACATTTTTGGCAGTGTGTGTGTAAACTGCACAGGTTGCTGTTCTTTTATGAACTACTGCAGTGTGAGCTGTGTGATGAGAAATGCCTCCATATGTGTTGTGACTGTAGTAGTGTGTGTAGAGCCACTTTTCTATGTGCTACATTCCAGCAACTTCACTCCTGATATAGTTTCTGTCACAAATATCACACTTACCATTACTATTTTTATTATTGCAATGGTAAAATAATGTAAGAGTGTTGTGTAGCTTAACATTTGCAAGGTTAAATTAATTTTATGTATTATTTTAACATTTCCTCCTAATAAGTTGTTGTTTGGAATTTTTAATCGATAGTGACCTGCCCAGTTTACACAGACACACTCCCACACATTACAGAAACAATAACCAGGCAAAAAAAAGATGCAGTCCCTTTATTCCATGGCTGTGTGTATGAACATAGTTAATATTAAAAGGTTAATTGGCTCCCACTTGCAACCATATATTCTATATATACACACATGCAGAACAATTTCACACATGAAAGTAAAAAAAAATGATACAGAGACCAAATTATTTGGTTTTTTTTATTCATTTATTTGGTTTAGTTTATTGAAAATGATCCCACTTTTCTAATTGATTGCCTCTTCTAAAGTTATATACTACTATTACTTCTACTATTGCTACTGAAACTAGAAGCACTACTAATACTTATATATATAGGGGGACGTTACACATTTTAAAACCGACAAAAAGTGCAGTATAATTATCTAACCAACCAACAGGTTGTCCAAAGGTGCAGAAAAGCTTTGATGTCTGTTATGGAGCTTTGATGACTGTTATGATGATCATTGGACTGTTTTGGTGCCCTACTCTCAACTCTGGTCACCACAAATGTTATCACATATTTTTAACCACTAATATCAGAAACAGGTTCCTGCCTGATTATTATTTTTTGCATGAAAAAACAGCTCTCTAACAAAATGCAAGGATGTTATATAACATCAAAATACAGTATTGAAATGCAGTGACGCTTTTCCATGAATATTACGCTTCACCAATTTCTCTGTCACGTGAAATGTCACTTAACTTAACATGACGCATTAACTTTCTGTTCAAAGAGGAGGTTCTTAGCGTCCTTCCGCTACACGACAGTTTATAAGGCTGAGTGTGTGTTTCAGCAGAATTCTAACCTTATCGCTCCGCTGCCCCCTCACTGACCACAGAGATTGAGGGAGGGAGAGAGAAATGAGGAGAGCGATAAAGAGACTGAGAAATTAAAGAAAGGAGGATGAGAAGATTCTTAAATAAGAGCATGAAAAGATAAGATAACTCTTGATCTTATCTATAACAACAGGCTGAAAAGCAAGGTCTCTTTCATTCTGGAGGAAAGGAGACCCTCCCAGGCTTGCATGGACTGTAATCGTTTGGCTCGCTGCAGAGTAGCTGAACTCGACTCTGCAGGTGTGGAGGTGGCAGAAAGGACTTGCTGAGAAACTTTTCAGTTTGATCTCCTCTCACAATGCCTTGTTCCGCCTACCTCATGGTATTTCTGATGGGTAGTGCCATCGCTGGAGGACCCACTAAAGAGGGATGCCAGACCCTACAACCTCATGTGGAGACAAACCTAACAAGTGCTCTAATAGTGGCAGTAAAGTAGCATCACGTGGAGACTCCCTACCTGGTAGTACTGTGGATACTAGTGGCTGCAATGGCAAAGATCTCTGGTATGTGACTTTGAATGAAAGCAAGCGATCATCGCAAACATTTGAATGATATTGGCATAACAGTTTAAGTAATGATCTGCAAGAATGCAAGGCTGTTATGGCTGAAATAGAATAAGTACACCTATTAGGGTGCAGAAGTGTGAACGAACATTTGCTTAATGCCAGAAAACACTAAATTGTCTGTGCCAAAGCTCCACAATATCAGTGCAACAAATTGATCTAAAGTAACATCTCAGAAATGTATTGTGAACTGTTACATTTTCTGAATCTTATCAAGTGACATTGTGTCCTCAGTGGTATTCCGTTCAGACCATAGCTGTCAGAAAGTTCTAAAGAATCTAAAAAATGTTGTGGAAGTGTAAAGGGCAACTAGTTAGGTACAGGAACCAAGGTTATTTACTCCTTGTGAGGTACTGAAATAAGGCCAGTCTTGATCTAAGCCGGCTCTGCACTTAGAGAGAACAATGAGGATCTTGATTGATTGGTATAAAATATTACAGTTGCTGACACTCCTGTGTTTGATAGTGGATTGCTTAGATGGCTGTTGTTGTTTTTAAATATTTAATACTGACATTTAGTCACATATATTAAGGGGATTAATTCTACTTATAGTAAGAATTACATTAATTCTTACATTCAAACACTTTTTCTGTTAACTTTTATGTCTGCACTGTTGACTGTCTCCGCCAAACAAGACAAAAACATGCTGTCAAACTTCAATTAGAGCTTTATTTAGTTACCACTGAGAAATACTTCATGTTAAACTCCAACATTCTTTTATAATAGCTGCAACGTTCAACCATTAACTCAAACTAAACTAACATTTATTAATTATAAAGTCAGAGTTTAAAATGTAAACTCAAACAGGTAAAATGAGATCAGCTAAGGAGATCATTAGTAAGTATAAAGTCAAGCAGGAAAATAAAATTCAGAATGATAAGAAACTGGACAGGGTTTCTATAAATCAGGTGGGGCGGCTATGAACAGGTGTTCTTCAACGTGAAGAGCGCCACTAAAGAGATTCTACAACTGATTAACTCCAACATTAAACCTTTAATGTTCCACATCAATGGCCTCAACACAGCCACATGCTTACAATAGGGACTTCAATGGGAGCCTGTGGAAACTGCACCATGGGATCTTTTGTACCTGTTCACGTTGCCAAAATAGGAGGGTCTAAAGCACGGCTGCATCGCTTTGAAGTCCACGTGTGTCCTGCTATTGCTCTTGACTTGACCGGCCCTAACAAATACACTAAACCCTTAGCTGTGTTAACACATGCAAAACTGCACCAGCATGAAGAAAATTATTTAATCTAATGTTTGAGATGTGAGTCCCAAGATGGCACTTTTGAAATGTCTAACATATCTAGACTCTAAACTGTCTGGAGTCACATTGGTAGGTCTCTTCTCCACTCTTATTCACCTGCTAAAATTCCAGTAGCTTAGTACTCTTAGTAGGGTGTCGAAAATGGTTATTTGTGTGACACCATAAGGAAATAGGAGGAAAGAAAGGAGCAGGTTAAACTAATGTTAACAATGGCACATTATTATTATGTATTATTATTATTCAAATGAAATGTGTATGATTCCTAATGGTGTAGTGTCCACATGTGTTTGTGTTGATCTATACAAGAATAGATTATTTAAACCTTTTAACATGATACATTTAAAAATTTTAAAGAGCTCAAATTTAAACATGCAATTGCTTGGTTGTGGATTGCGATTTCTTTGTAACATACAGTCCCAAAAGTCACTATGAAGTATGCAATGGGGCAGAGGTGAGAGAAATAACTCAAGTAGTCTTTGCAAACAACATGAAGTGAGTGGCAAACCATGAAAGAGTGACAAAACAAGATGGTGAGCATTTGGGTATGGTCATCCCCGGGCACGTTCAGCACAACAGACTAGGTCTGCCTTAATTGACAATTTAACGTTATCATTTGGGAGACAAAATTGTCTCTGCATTTAATCCAATTACTAAGTGAAGCAGTGGGCAGCCAGGAACACAGCGCCCGGGAGCAATGTGTGGGGACAGTCCCGTGCTCAAGGGTACCTCAGTGGTACCACTGCCAGTCCTGGGATTTGAACCCACAACCTTCTGATCACAATAAATAGAGACACTTTGAAACAATTTCCCCAGCCATTCAAATGCATTAATGGATTTTTTTGGTCTCTTTTCAGTGACCCAACTGAACGCCCGGCTCAAAAGCTTTTTTCCTGAGAGCGGGCTCCTCATCATTTCCGGCTTCATTCTGGGAGGGATTGTCTGGGGCGCAGATAAGGCACAGACATTCAAACTCATGCCAAGGAACTTCTTCTACTTCCTGCTACCGCAGATCATCCTGGACACAGGCTACTTTATGCCAAACAAACTTTTCTTCAGCAACCTGGGCGCCATCCTGGTCCACGCCGTGGTCGGGACATGCTGGAATGCCGGCACCGTGGGTGTGGCCCTCTGGGGCTGCTATTTAGGAGGCGCTATGGGTACGTCCCAGCAATTTAGCTGAGCAACTGCTCATTCAAGGCGATGATACTTTGAATGAAAGTCTTTGACCATTCCTGTCTGCCCATCAGGTGATCTGCACATTGGACTGTTGCAGTTCCTGCTGTTCGGCAGCCTGCTGTCAGCTGTAGACCCTGTTGCTGTGATCGCGGTGTTTGAGGAGGTTCACGTGAACGAGGTGCTCTTCATCTGGGTGTTTGGAGAGTCGCTGCTGAATGATGGAGTCACAGTGGTAGGTCTCTTCTCCATTCTGGTCCACCTGCTAAAATTCCCATAGCTTACTACTCTCTTAAATATGAGAGACATACAGTCCCAAATACCAGTATGAAATAAGTAATGGGGCAGAGGGCAGTTCTAATCATTTCCTGATGTGTTGAGTTGTTCTCACTTGCTCACATAGGTGCTGTACAATGTCTTTGATGCCTTTGTGTCTCTGGGAGGAGAAAAGATCAATGCAGCTGAGATCATAAAAGGCATTGGTACGAACATGAATCCTTTTTTTTACTTCTGTGGTTGAAAGTTGCAGTCATTTCATATTTTTGATTCTAACCCCATTTGTTTTTTTTTCTTTTTGTCTTCTCTCCCCCTTCAGTCTCCTTTTTTGTCGTGGCATTTGGAGGTTCGATGATAGGTGTTGCATTTGCCATCATCATCTCGCTGTTGACCAAGTATACAGGGAAAGTCCAAATCATTGAGGCTGGCTTCATCTTTGTCTTGGGCTATCTGTCTTACCTCACCGCTGAGATGCTCTCTCTCTCGGCTATCCTTTCGTAAGAGCATATTCCTCTTCACTTCAGATCAATTTCATATGTATGTTTAAGCGGTTGAATGATTTGTTCGCTTTAGAAAGGGACCGTTTCCATAAGGATTTACAGACAAAGGTAATTTTGAATTTAGCCCAAACTATGTCAGAGGAAAAGAGAAAAAAATGTTGTAGTAACGTCTTACGACACTGACCACTGAAGTCTGTAGACGTTTCTACCTTCACATCACAAGATTGTGTCATTTTTTTAAAGTTGGTGGCTCTATTTCACAAAGGAGTAATGAGCGAGGGTCATGAGCCTCCTAAAATCCAACTTGTCGCTCAAATTTCATAATTTTTGGTGCAACAGTTGTTGGACTATTATATCAAAAGTAGATTGATGAAAGGACACACTGAACTTGGGACACAAATCTTGTACCTATCAGCCATGTGGAGTTACAAGCACATCGAGCTTCATGTGGAATGGTGAAGTCTACACTGTACCTATAAGAAATCGTTTGCAAATAACAATTATGTGCGAATATTACATGGCCACTGCTCCAGTGGTCATAATTACTGAATAAGACCTTCAGAGGTTTTGCATATGTAGTTTTTTCTTGAAAGATTTTGTTCTTGTTAAAACTTTTGTCCCACTGTAAAAAGAGGAGAAAAGACCATTTTTGAATGGAGCCTGAAATCCAATACAGCATGAACTTTGAGTTGAGTCAGGACATGTTACAGGGAAGCATATCAGGTTAAAAGCATTGAATTAACATTCATTGTTCTGTACAATTGCAGTACGTCATTGGAAATCTGTGCAAATTCCAGACTTTGACATTTGTTTTTCTGTTGCAGAATTACTTTCTTTGGTGTCTGCTGTCAAAAATATGTGAATGCAAACATGGATGAAAAGTCTGTTACTGCTGTGCGTTACGCCATGAAGGTGTTTGCCAACGGCTCAGAGACAATGATCTTTGTCTTCCTGGGTGTCACGGCCATTGATAACGTAATCTGGGTGTGGAACACTGGCTTCATCTGTCTCACACTACTATTCTGCATTGTCTTCAGATTCATTGGTGAGTGTGTTTCCTTTTAAAAGTGGATTAACTGTGGAGAATGTCAGCTGCTTGAATCAATTAGTAAAGTTAGATTCTAACAAAATGTAACTTTTTCTCAACAACTTTAGGGCAGGGCACTAAGACACTATGTTTATTGATTCAGTGAAAAAATACAGTGTTGTGCAAAAGTCTGAGACCCACTTCAGTTTATTTCAGAATCTGAAAGGTGTAATGAGCATTTTACTGAAATTGCTTAATTTCATTTTAATCAATACAGCCATTAAGCAGAAGTTTTCCATTTTTCAGCATCTTTGTAGTAAGAATAGGGTGGTCTTAGCACTGCAGATCACAACAAATGTGGTGGGGTACATCATTGGGATTGACCATCAATACTTCACTGAACAACTGTGTGTACAATAAAAGGTGTAATTATGCTGATAAAATGGCATAAAAACATAATCTGAATCTAATTAAATATCACCCTATTATACCACTACTACAACTACTACAACTACTACTAATAATAATACATTTAATTTATAAAGCGCTTTTCAAAATACCCAAAATGCTTGTACAATTTTGAGTGGACAATTAAAACACGAGGGGAGAGACATGGACATGGGCAAGAAAACAGACAATATTAGACATGGTAGTCGGTGTGGAATTTTTCACGTGAAATATCAGCTGGAGTAAGCTAGTTGGAAGAGGTGGGTTTTGAGTGAGTGTTTGAAGGAAGACAGAGTCTTTGATTGCCTGTTGTGGGTAGGAAGTGAGTTCCAGAGGGAGGGTGCAGTGGCAGCAAAAAGGCAGCGTCCTGAGCTTGGATGGGAGAGAAGGATTAGTTTTTTTCCTTTTATTTGGGAGGAGGGAGGGTTGCAAAGGTTAAATTCAAATTAAGCATTAGATCTTTTGTTGCTTTTTACCAAAAAATGCTGTTTCATTGTGAATATTCTCCATTCCATCAATAATCTACAAATAAATATCATAAATTATTCTCAAGTCTCCTGATAATCGACTTGTTTTGATCTCCAGGTGTTTTCTCTTTGACTTGGATGCTGAACCAGTACAGACTGGTTCCCATAGAGATCATTGATCAGCTGGTCATGAGCTACGGTGGCCTACGAGGGGCAGTGGCGTATGGTCTGGCAGCTTCACTGGATGAGAAAAGGATCCCAGAGAAGAACTTGATGATCAGCACAACGCTCATCGTCGTGTACTTCACTGTCGTACTTCAGGTACTACCATCTTATTCTTCACATTCAGAAGATAAACACTCCCTTTAATGCTTTGTTAAGACAAATGTCCAAGTTGGATCTTGGAAAATAAACCAGTATTAGGAACTGGGGATTTATATTCCGCACTTTATTAGTGTATTAAAGAAGCCTGAAACTCCAGTTACTGTTGGATATACTGTGTTCGTTTCTGAGTGGCCATGTTCACACATTCAGGCCTGAATTCACATTGCAAAGGGCTTGTTACTAATTTAACCACAGTAACCACAGTAACTATGAAAGGCCACTGTCATGTATGAGTATATTCCTATAAATAAAAAATTTCAAACTGAATTAAATAAATAGTAGAAAAACATCAAAATGAATGTGTACACAGCTCTGCAAAAGTAGATTATTAAGAGACAAGAGAAGTGACGCATTGATGTTTCAATGTTTTCCCTCCAGGGTCTCACAATGAAGCCCCTTGTCCAATGGCTCAAAGTTAAGAGGGTTACTCCCACTGACTTGAAACTAATTGAGAAAGTAAACAACAGAGTAAGTACTGACCCCCCAACACACATCTCCCTTTCTGCATTCATCACATTACATGAAATAGGGAAAGAACACAGATAGCTAATCTAAAAGTACCGTGTTTCTTGATTTTGATTGCATTCATTTGGGCCACAGGCATGTGAGCACATCCTGGCAGCAATGGAGGACATCTCCGGACGCATAGGAGATAACTGGTGGACCAGAGGGTAAGCACCGGTGATGCAATATTACATTCATAGGTTGAGGACATTGCAAACATCGTTGGCTTGCCTACCACATGACAGCCTACCACTTCTTTTAAAAAAGGGTCTCAGTACCATCTCTCTGTTTCAGCTGGAAGCGATTTGAGGACAAATACATCACATGGTTTTTGATGAAGCCAGAGGCCAGGAAGAACAGAGATTACCTTTTCAGCATCTTTCACAAACTTAATCTGGAAGACGCTGTGAATTATGTTGCTGAGGTGAGGGCTAAGATGACTTTCAATAAATGAAAATGTTGTTTGCAAAAGTTTGAACACTCCTAATCAAGTGATCTGTTGTAAGATGCAATACATGCTAACACATCTTCTGTAGAGAAGACATTACATGTGATTTCTTATTTGCACATTTCTATCATATTTTCATTTTAACATATTTGGAAAAAAAATACATCAAGTACGAATGGTGCCCATGCTTTATTTTTGTGTTACATTCAAATTATAAACATTCAGAATATAAACAGTTGTTGTGCAATAAACGGTGCATATGTGTGTTCTGGTTTAATAGTTTTGGCTTGTTAAAAGATTGGATTTTTAATAACAGCATCTGTTTCAAAGAAGTAAAACCTCTTTCTTCAATTAGGGAGAAAAACGCGGCTCTCTGGCCTTCCTGCGCAAAGACGATGGAACTAATGTGGACTTTGAGAAGAAGCTGGGTTTGGAGTTTACAGGAGTCATGCCTGACATCACCTCTGAGCTAGACTTTGGCATCGAAAATGTTCCAATGACCTCCATCATGTGAGTGTAGTGTTACTACAGCAAGTAAATAAAAACAAAACATGTTCTATGGAAATGATGCTGTAAAAGAACCATTTACTGGTAAATAACCATTTTTGTCAGACATTTTACCTGTTACACCACACTAGCCATCATAAGTATGCAACATGGACAGTATGGGAATAATGGTAAAATGGTATTCTCTTTCAGAAAAATGTTTGAACCAAAAAGTGTTCTTTGGAAATAAAGCCATAGAAAATTTTGATGGATGCTTTAAATAAGCATGTTTGTAAATGAGAAAACCATTTTACCATTTACCACATAATGTTCATATTGTTTACTTATTAAGAATATTTTTCTGTGCATTAAAGTAAAAAATCATTAAAAAAATTATATATAGTTAAAGTATGAAGAACCTTCTTAATGTTATAAGAGGATTATTATTGCTTGCTGTTTCCTGTAGAAGCAAACGTTCCAAGCAAGAACCACTTAGTAACATTTATTTGACATTTCCCTCAAGGGCACGTACTATAAAGAGTGTAAATAGGCACCAGTATGTTCTTTAGGTACAGGCATAAGAGCCAGTTGAGGCGGGAGAGTAAACACAGGCTGTTTCTAAGAGACACACTATTATCTTTTAATTGACTCATGTCTTAGGAAGGTCACTCTGTTCCTTATGACCTTGGAAGAAATTATGTAAATTAATTAGTAACAATACGGAAAATTCACGGGTTAATTTTGAAAGTGTGTTCTTTTGTTCACCCAGGCGGGATCCCGTTCCCTCAGTGTCCCTGAACATTCATGAGCAAGACATGAAAGGCATGAGCGAAGACTTCAATGCTCACCACCTACTGCAGCGACATCTGTACAGGAGCAGGAAAAATGTATGTATAGAATAGTACACACACACACACACACACAGACACACACACACACACACACACAACAATATGACTGGACCAGAAGTTGAGAGATAATGTATGGATTTACAGTAAATATAGCAAATACAGTAAAATGAATCAAATTCAGACATTTTATCACAGTAACACAGTGTCATCTACACAGTCTTCTCTTCAGGAAAACAATAATTACGTCATGAAATATAGGTTTTAAATATGGTCAAATGTACATAAATATCAGTCCCATGCCAATAATTCTTTAAAGCAACCATCATTTGATTTAGCAGAAATTTAAATGTGGTTGAATCTCGTCTGTATGCAACATTATAGGATATTAATATCTATCTGTACCGCTACAGTGTAATAATAGTAAACCAATACATCTGTCCACAGCACCATCACAAGTACAGTCGCAGTGACTTCACCATCAACCAAAGTGAAGATGAGGTTCAGGAGATCTTCCAGAGGACCATGAGGAACCGCCTTGAGTCTTTCAAATCTGCCAAGATGGGAGTCACTCCTGCCAAAACAATCACAAAACACCCAAAGAAGGAGCCAAACCAGAAGGTGGGTGCTTTCAGAAATGAGGAAATTATATAAAATGTTTACAGGTACATCCTAGTAGAACCTACATTCTAATGCCCTTGTGTATATTTCCAGACATCTAATGGAAGGACTGTAGATCCGACTAAAACGTATTCATATGGAGATGAAGGTAACATCTTTAATCAGAATTTACATCTGTGGACGTGTCTGACTTGGCGCGAGTTTCAGACTAACACTCTTCTTTCCTGTTCTTCTGTCAATCTCTTGTAAAGATTTTGAGTTTTCGGAAGCGGACAGTGCCTACAGTGGGGACGGCAGAGCTGCGGGTGGCAGTTCTCCTATGAGAGCTCCTCCATACACAGTGGGAGGTGAGCATTCTAAGTAGTATACTATACAGGCGCAGGGTTTTTGATTAATTTTCATTTGTTTCATTCAGTTGTTCGAGTGGTCTGTGCACTTTTTCTGTGATGACAGAATCGGTTAATAATGTTCCAGTGTTAAGCCTACAATGGTAACACCATATTAATCACTGCTGCAGTATTTCAATACATGTTTCTATATTTACACATTTAAGAAGAAAATATGTACAACATATATGATGTATACATGGTGATAGTGGCCTAGTGGGTAGGATACTTGCCCCGAGAACAAGATGTCATGTGTTTGAATTCTACATTCACTATGTAAAAGCACAGGCTAAATGCTGTAAACTTATGAGTTTTCTTCAAATATGGTAATAAGTTCATTTGGTAGTGTAAGCTTATAATACTCATTGTCACCTTGTAGGTAGGGGTGTTTCATAAAATAATCAAATTAATTACAAGCTCTCCAATTAATTAATCTAAAAAAAAATTTCTGTAAAATACTTTGGCATATGAATGATTGTTCAACATTACAGACTTTCATCATCTCTTTTATTTAATAACAGTTCTGCACTGTTCATGTGCAGTAATGGTCACAGAGCTAAAAAATATAACCTAATATTCTGTGGGGGGAAAATAATATTAGCCTATCGATTAAGACTACCCAATCAAAAAATGCTCTCTTCAAGTTCATAGTTTATACAGCCAGTTGATAATGCTGATAATGATGAGAAGTAGGCAATAATAATATGCATAATCCAAGAAATGTATTTTGTATTTTAAATATGTATTTTATAAGCAGTCTATCGACAGTGTTGTGCCAGTTCACACTGAAAAAGGACTAGTTAAATATACAGTTTGTTCAAATAAATAAATCAGCTGAAAGGACAGGCTCTTCTTTTGAAGCCATGCCACAAAAGCCGGCTCTCTGAAACGAGCCGAACTTCCTATGACTATAGCCTGCAAACGTAGAATATGAACTGTGTCAGTCTCACAACAGTGAACTTCCCTCACGGTAACGTTCATAAATTGTAAAAATAAGAACAATCATTCATGCATAATTGTCCTATCTATCGATTAATTTCTACCCTACTGTATATTATTTACCATAGTCACTTTACCACTGATAATGATGATAAAGTAGGTAAATAATATGCAGGATTTTATTTAATTGAGAAGGGCCGGAATAGATAAATAGATCTTTAGAGCCAGTTTCTACGGTCAGGTTCTAAGACTGAGAAATGCTACTGTGTAGCAGGATGTTCTGATGAATCATTCTACACCATGGAAAAATGCTACCAATGCACAAATCTACAGCAGTCTATCTATTCATGCTACCCCGTGAAAAAATACTCTCTTGAAGCTCATACAGCTGCCAGTTTACCAGTATAGCACAGATAAACCAGTGTCCAACACAAGATGACAAAGATAAACCAGTTTCCCTAACGCTGGACTGCACAGATTTATAAAGAATCCCAATACTGTGGAACTACACATGCGCAGAAAAGCACAGTAGCAAATCTGGATGGGTAGCATGTTTTGACAGAACACCAGACTGAGTTAAAGTCACACGGTGTGGTTAATCGCTTCTAATTTCTTTGCACATTTTGTCTGTGATTAATTGATTGTAATTACTGCATTAATTCCACAGCCCTTCTACTATGTACATTTATTTGTGCATCTAGGTGGGAAAAGTTGCTGACGATCCTACCGGTTATGGATCACAGTTCCTATCACATTTGTACGTTAAATGAAAAGCATGAATAAAAGTAGGACGGGTTTGTTAATCTTGCCTAAGATAACACTATAGTGATGAAAAATCTGCTCATTAACATGAAACAAATGTTACGTAAAATTACTTTTGAATCAAACTTTTTGAAAACAGTATAACTGCTTGACTGTTTCAAAGAGGAAAACCAAGATGGTACAAATAAATATCTAGTTGTAACATGCAAATATTTGTAATACAAATATGAGACCCACCCCCTCTAAATAAATGTATCAGTATTTAGAGCTTTAACTATTTAATAATGGTAAATGTAGCTAAATACAGGCTAATAAACCAAGGAAAATTGAGACATTTTTGCTAAACATATGAAAAAATGTCAACTATCTGTGTAGGTAGTGCAGGTTAACATTATAATGGGTGACAAGCAAACTGACTTGGAATAGACTTTCAGATGGAAACCTGCCTAAATCATTCATTGCATATATTATAACCTGGTTAAAAGCATTTTAATTATAATGGTTTCTCTCTGACACCACAGTTCCTCTTTTGATTATGTTGTAAAGTAAATTATTTATTTAAACAATAAATAGTTTGCTACACCATTTCTTGTACTTGGTGTAGATCAGCCATGATGAATGATGTATTTAGGTAGGAAAGCATGTTCCAACACTCTCATTATGTTTTTTTTTGGTTTTCCTTCCTGTGGCAGGTGGTGTAGAGAACCCAGCGTTCATGCCGGATATGGACACCCCTCCTCCTCCTTGGCTAATGGAAGATGAGGCTGACCCCAACGTGGCCCCTTCACAGAGAGCCCAGCATAACCTCCCCTGGAGCCCGACCAACCTCCGCCGCCTGGCCCCTCTGAGGATCAGCGACCGCTCCACAGACTCCTTTATGATGGCTGGTGTTCCTGCCGCTGAAGATTCATCTGAAGAACAATCTGAAGAACCACCTCAAAGGGATGGTACCCATATGTAGACCAAAATATATGCAATAATATTGCCTTGAAATTGAAAGGTTAGCCTCCTTTTTGGGTTTTTTTCCTCATCTCCACCTGGTGGAGACACTTATAGTAGCACTTTACCACACTGACAGCAGGCCAGGAAAACACTCCGAGAATTCTGGTTACATTTAACTGTGTATTTTGAAGTACTTCGGAGTTACAGTGATGTTCCATTGTATAGATTTAGTGCTTCTGCCAAAACCCAGCTGTTGCAATTCGATATTGCCAATATTATTTTGGGTTTTACTGGATATTACTGTGTTCTTATTTAGTGTACTATGAAGCTGTGTACTTTGGCTATATTAGATCTATCAGTAAGTTAAGTTATTTCATAGCACAGTTTTTTTCTGTTGTAGCACTTTGACTTGACATCACATACTTCAACTGTATATAGTTAGGCTTCTGTGATGAATATTGAACTGAGTTAATTTATTAATGCATAATTAATCTAGTTTTTATCTAAAATGCTTTTAAAAAAGCAAATTGTAAACATGCAAAATAACATGGTGGCTAACTGTGATTTCCTGCCTTTAGATAATCTCTATGTTTAGGTCATGCTATGGTCAAACATGTGCAAGTTGTTTGAAAACAATGAAAAGGTGATTATTTCCAAATGGGAAACTCTATAACACTATTCAGTACTAATGTAACTAAATTTAAACTGGTTTGAAGCAACAGTGAAAACATTTAGTTTTTGTGTTCAAAAATGTTTGTTGTAAAGAAATAAACTATTTATTCAGATTCTGTTTCAAAATGGTATTTTTGTAAAAGAAGCTGCACACAAACACACATTACGCTTAGTCCTTTTTCTAAATTAAAATATGAACATCCTGTTCAGAGGAAATGTATTTGCTGAATTTAACATATTGGGGGAAAAATAAAATGACATTCGGCCAGTACTGTTCTAGTATGTTAAATTCTACAAGGAAATTGTGTACCCTGCTCCTGGAGATCTACCTTACTGAGCAGTTCATGTCTAATCTCATTTGATAACATCAGTCATTTTAATACTACACCTAATTAGCTGGATTAGGTGGGGTGCATGCGTGTCACATGTTTAAAAACTTCAAGGATGTATGTATCATTTGGTGCTGTCTGCTTGTATTTTCACTTAAAAATATATGAGAATACAGCTGACTCTGAAGAAACACACACTCCGAATTTCTGCATATATATTTAATTAAAATAATGACAATTAAATAAAACAATAAACCAATAAAGGCTCAATGAAAGACCAGAAACAGATGTTAAGACAAAAAAAAAAAAATTGTATCTCAAAAAAAAACAAAACAGTTCCATTATCAGGCGTTTAGGAGCATTATCCGTTATGCACTGTAACCATAGGAAAACTGACTGGTTAGTATGAAATGAGCATCTCACTGTCAGAGGTGCCGCTTTTCGTTGGTTTTCATGGAATGCCTTTAGGATGAGAGGGGACTGACATGGCACTACAGAGCACTGACCCACACGCATCACAGCTCTCACTAACATCTGACCCATGCCAATTCAGGACATGCATGTTGAAGCCAGATTCATAGATCAGTAACGTAGAAATCCTGAGCTGAACGGCAAAACTGAAGTAACCTAAAGCTATTTTTGTTCATTTCAGCTTGGAAACGACTAAAACCTCCTTTATAAACGAAAACTGACAGGATACAGAAACTGAAGTTTCTAAACCGCGGTCACTTGGGTCAATTCCCTTTCATGGTAGCGCACGCTGGTTCATCCTTACGAAGCAAGACATCAAAGTCTTCTCTAATGAAGCTGTGCAAAAGTGAATAACCAGTAGTTATTGCTATTTTGAAAAAAGACTGAACACATCACAGCTGACACTGAGTACTGTGGACTGGCGAACCACAACAGCATGACGAATAAAGGCGGGAGGGACTGGCTTTCGGAGGGTCGCTCTGTTGAAGCCTGATTAATCAGCGTCCAACCAGCCGCTTATGCCATGCCAAGTACCCTGAACTCCACCACAGACACTCCTGAAAATTTTGGTCCCGACACGATGTAACTGGCGAACCGAGTATGTTTGACATGTTCTTGGCAAACAAAGAAGTACAGATACACACACTTTGAACACAAACACACATTACAGTATATCATGTATCAATATATACTCATCTTCAATGTAGACAGAGGCTTGTTGTGCCCTTTGAACATTTCAAAAGTAGTTTTTTTTGTCCTTTATTTACTAGTTTTGAGATCAGCACCACCAAGAAAGGCACATTCCACTCACTATTCTCCTCTTAGGGTGAACCTTCACCTCTACTTTGTCAAAAAATTAAACAACAATAAAAA
>JBBMFX010000134.1:4865361-4876839 GCA_037832545.1 Rhabdalestes septentrionalis | reverse complement strand
ATATACATATACATACATATACATACATATACATATATATATATATACACATATATACATATATATACATATACATACACATATACATACATATACATATATATACATATATATACATATACACATACATTTATTATTATTATTTTTTTTTTAAGTTCAATGCTTTCACCAAAGTTATGGAAGCAGTGTACATGTCGGTTGTTTTTTGTGGGGGTCAGGCTTCACAGAATTAGGGCGCCCGACCATTAAACCACAATAGGCTTTAATAACACTGAATTTAGGTACATGGAGTTGGTCCCTTTTGCAGCTGCTATATTGGTTCCGGCCCCCATATTCTGGACTCTGAGGGTAACTTCCTTTTCTATAACAAAACTAGATTAAACGTGAATGCCCTGCAGTGGCAAATAGCTTTGGTTTTATATTGATTTAATCACATTAATATTTAAGTTGATATTTACAATAAATATTTTATCTGTAACTGTGTTAAAAGCAACACGGCTGTTAAATGGATCCTTATTTATTTAAAGTGCTGGCAAACCAAATGTTATTGCACTTTTGTTCATATAGCAGTACTTTAAAAATTAAGGAGCACAATACACTACTTTTAAATTCATTATTAAATTTAGGATATAACCCTGCGATTAATCGAAATACTTGTCGCTATATAATTGTCACTACACACATACATATACACATACATATACACACACACGAACGTATATACACACAGATATGCAACCCAGTTTCTATCAAACTACACTGAGATGCACAGCACACCAAGGAACAAACACACACACAATCATGATTGAAAGAAGAGAAGGTACCAGAAAGTGTTCAGAGCTCACCCTGCCGCCGTACTGCAGCATGGGGGCGGGCAGGACGCGGCCCGTCACCTCCGCCATCTCGTCCCGCACACGGAACTGGAACTCCTGCACGAACGGGTCAGCCTCGTAGTTTGCGCTGCGCACCTGAGGGAAGGCAAAAAAAGCAGGACAGGGTGGCAGAAGAAAGGATTATTTTATTTTTATTCACTTGGTGTTGAAATTACCAATATGCTTTTCTTCTCTCATATTTCCCTTAATGCTGGTTTTAACACCCTAGAACTGGAGATGTACCTTCCTGTGAGGTCTAGTTCCAACCACAATTTAATTTAATTTATTAACCTTTACAGTCACGCATGAATACACCATAATACAATGTGATCAATGTGAAATTCTTTCTCTGCATTTTAACCGGAGTGAAGCAGTGGGCTGCTGCCAAAGAGGGACGCCCGTATGAGCAGTGTTTGGCGACGGTACCTTGCTCAGGGGTACCTGAGTGGTGACACTAGCAGTTGGGATTTGAACCCCCAACCTTCTGATTGGCAACACCCTAACCACTAGGCCATTTAGCTGTCCCAGATCAGATCAGATGAATAAGTGTTAGGTGAGTAGAGCACATATGTAAACTATCCAGGAAAGCAGATCTCAAGGAGGAGGCCTGGCGATCACTGTCTAAAAATGATTTTACTCCTCCAGGCCACTAGGGGGTAATGTGATGCTCACCAGTCTGCTGATCTCCTCTTGCCTGTCCGGCGCTGAACGAGCTGTGGCTTTGATCATGGTAGAGGTCTGGTTATCTGTCAGTTTCTTTATACAGCGCTGCCCAGCTACAATATTACATACCTGTATGAAGACAGAAGAAGTGAAAAATATACTTATTTCTCTCTGATATGAGAGAAATACAAGATCACAGATTAGTACAGACAAAACACATTTACACAAAATGCATCCTAAAAAGTAACATTGGAGTTCCATTAGAGAATTGTTTATTAACAATAAACTTTAATCATATTTTTAATGAATAAAATCTTGAGCAGTAACAGAGGCCAGATTTCAACTATGCTCAGCAAGGCTAATTTACCCGGGGTCTCTATGCTTCTGAATGATTCCCAACGGGACCAGCCTAGTGAGCTTGATAAATGTTTCAGCTAAATAAACACTCACAAAATCTCATGAGAACATTCACTGTGGTGCAGTTGTGTTCCACTAGAACACAGGTAGTAAACTACCTTCACTATTAAACATTAAGAGTAAAGGGCAAGTGGCTCTCACCTCCAGGGGCAGATAAGTGTGCTTTTGCTCTTGGCCCACCTGCAGGCAAGGCAAATGGGGATATTTGAGCTGCAGGTTGTATTTCTCTCGGAAGTACTGTGCCACCGTTCTCTCCACTGTCTGTCCGTTCTCCAGTTGCAAGGGAAATCTAAAGGAAAAATTCAGTAGAGGTGACAAAACACTCAACCTGTAAGGAATGGAAACAGCATTCACATTTACTTTTCATCTTCATGTTGGTTCATATAAACCTCTGTCTGACTGGTGGTCTTATTAAATTAATAATTTCAAAAGAATCTTCTGCTCATAAAGCTCTGGGGTTCAGGAATCTCAAAAAATTCTAAGCACAACATGCATCTATAGATGTACAAACTGAACAACAATGATGTTTGGACATTAGTCGAGGCTATAAAAAGAACAGTGGTCTAGAAGTAAAAATAGTCATATCTTTCATAATGTCTCAAAACACCTTTAAAATTACAGCTTCAGCTTTACCTGCAGTTAAAGCAGGAACGACACTGAATTACTCACGTTTGATGGCTTGCAGGTCGGCGAGTGACATTACACACCCTGTACTTTCTCCTCATAGTACCACAGTGGGTCACCTCCACCTTCAGACCTGAGCGAAGGATCAAACATTCAAAAGTACATCATCACCTTTAGCATCCACTGCTCTGTTCAGGACTGGTGTGCTTTAAACTACCAGAGGACCGATGTTCCAAAGTTTTCTCACCTATGACAAATTTGATTGTAGCACCAAGTATTTAACATCACATTTAATGGATGATTTATTACTCTATGTAGTTAAGGATTAGTTTGTCTAAATGGTGAGAAAAATTCAAAAGGTTTATTTGACTAACAGTCTTTATTAGACTATAATATAAAGTGTATTTTGTACCAGGTTATTGGGGCAATTCTGCAAAAACTGGTTCAGACTGTTGAATCTTGCTCTGTACATTGTATGTAACTTAGATTTAAACAGACCAGGTGTCATAAAGCGCAATTATGATAGCACTTCCCTATTAACATCACATAATTATGGTTGTGGGAGGGGTGCCTTGTCTTTTGGGTCTTGCAGCTTTTTGGTTGTAAAATTGCAAATCTTCATGTGGGGTCACAATTCTGTTGTGTCCAAACCAGCAAACGCCACATACTAGTGCTGGGTATTATACCCTGTACTTATTTTGTCACAGAATCTTTCGAGCCAATTTTCACAGCTGCACACTCAGTCACCCAGCTACAGACGCCATACTGCAGCACTAGAACAGATCAAAACCGAAAATAAAATCTGTGGTTCAGCAGTCTATGCTTTTCTTCTAATTTAGAAACCACGCTGCTCCTTGCAGTGACAGAGCACACAGGGCATGTAGGTAGCCTTTGTGTTGACAGCACAGAATACAGATTAAGGTTCAATGTACTGGAGTACATGGATTTTGATCAAGGTTGAATGCGCTTGAGTCAAGGTAAGAAATTCCAAGTACGGGCAGAGGCAAAAGTTTGTGAAGAGCTAAGCAAGGATTGGACAACTCACTGAACTTGCAGTGGATGGCTGGACAAAATATTTTGTTAACATAACAGTTCAACAGACACAATCAATATATATAACACACACACACACACACATGTGAGTAATTATGCAAGAAACATTGTCAATGTAATGTTGGCTGCTTTCATCTCAAACTGGCAAGACTGAAAAGAGAAAAATCCTCAAGTTTAAAGTAATTTTTTTAATTCAATCTAAATTGTGACCAATGACCAAAATCAAACCAAGGGAAGAGGGAACACACCCATTTCAGGGAGGGAACAGAACCTGGTGTCATATATAGATCTTTCTAGACACCACTAAAGCCTCAGTAAGATTATTCCAATCTTTAAGCACTATACGCAGAGCCCAACAATTTGATAATATAATTCCTATTATAGATTATACATAAGAGATTTCCCACACCTTTGATTTCTTTGGTGAATTTGACTCTGTGGGAGTCTGTAAGGGGACGGGGCTGCTCATCAATGTTGTGAATGTCGAGAACCTCACACATGAACTGGATCACAGGCTGAGCTTTGTAGAAGGCCGTAGCAGACACTGCAGTCAGAAGAACAACGAGATTTCAAGTCAAACAGGGATTTCACACAAAACAAAACAGTCTGTCACATTGTCTGCACATTACATTTCAGAATCAATCAATTTAGTAATGTAGAACAAACCATCTATGTTCAGCATCATTTTCCACATGGCTGGTCGCACTGACTGGTGGAATCCAAACCACACCTCCCTGCCCCCACCCAGTGGGTGATCATAACCCTCAGGAGAGGAGAAGAAGGATCGTCCCACTGGGGTGTACCTGAGGAAAAAGCCAAGACCTTTTCTATAAAAATCTGGACTAATAAATCTGATAACATCATGAATCACCATTCCTTATGTTTTCATGGTTTCGGGTTCTGGGGCTTACCTCATGGATGGCAGGTGGCGTAGGACTACATCTACAGCATGGACAGGGTTGGTGCTGATTGGCTTATCCAGGTCTATAGGCTCAGGCGTGCTCCGCCCTGTAAGCACCTCATGCAACATATGCCAGCTGACTAGTGACACAAACTTGATGGACACTTTGAAGGGCCGGTCCTTACCGCCCTCACCAGGCAAGGTTACATCCAGGTCCACCTGCGTAAACAACTCAGAGTTTATAGGCCGATATGACTAGTTAATTACTCCTAACCGTGATAGCCCCACATAGCGGAGCCCATGAGTGCTAAAGTACACAGCACAAAGAAATCACCCCAGCTGCATCACTACAGAGCTCCAGACTGACTCTTGAAGCTAAATCAACACAATAACTGTGTGTCAGGATGTACTGTTTAATGGCTGAGCATGAGAGGCCGTAGAGCACTATGTGCTGCACCAAATGCCGGTTGGTGTGGCTTAAAGCATAAAACATACGATCATAGACACAGTGGCGACATGTTCTTCACATTTTCTGAAAATACGTGAAAGAATAAACATTGTGCTAGTCGGGTACAAACAGTTACACAAAGCCAGAGCAACCAACTAAAATGAAACACACAACCCTGGAGTAGGTATCTTACCCCTCCTGTAGCCACTGGTAGGGGCTGTGCTGTGTAGAGACTCCTCTTTCCATCATAGACTGGCCTTCTGTCCCCAAAGATGGTCACCTTAAAATGCTGAACCATGGAGTCCACCACCTCCCTAATGAATACCGAAAACAGAATGAGAGTGACAGAAGTGAGAGCATGTATACACTTGTCTCTTTATCAGTTAAAGTATATTCTCAGGCTTCTTTAATGAAGTTTCTCAGAGAACCCTGGATGAGGGATCTGCGCCTGTCAGTAAGGTCATCGGCAGGAGGGGTATTGTGTAATACCATGTCCTTACAGAAAAACTATACTATATGTGTATTAAGCACCTGTTGACACGGCGAGGACATCTCTCAGGTTTGATGTCAACCTCGTACAGGTAGACGTCCATCTTGGGGATGTCCACCTGGAAGCAGTTGGCCAGCAGCTTGATGGGCTTCCCCATGGTGCCATAGCCAGGCCTCCGTGGCACGGAGAACAGGGGCGCAGCCCCAACGGCTCCTGAATACACAGCATTACAAGTGGAATTAGTCAAAGACAGGATCATAATTAATATGTAACAAAATATCTATGCAAATACACCGACATGTAGTGTCTATACAAATGAAAGATGTAGTACTCTATACCACTGCACATTAAATTGTTACTGGTGTGGAGAACATAGGAAACATAAAGCATCATATAACACTTAGTTGATTCCATGGTTTTATTCTTGTATAAAATACCTGTAAGAATATGTAGCGAACCTTCACAACCCACTTAGGGTATATAATTATTTGGCAGACACTTTTATCCAAAGCGAGCAACAAATATGAGGATTAATCCATTCATGTTTCAGGACAGTGTGTGAACCAGAGAACAGTCTTTATTGCATAAACTTTACATAAGTGAAATGCAAGAAGTGCATCAGTAGAGGAGATGCCTTCAGGAGGTTTCTGAAGAGGGAGAGGGATTATGCTGCTCTGGTCGTATTTGGCAGCTCATTCTACAACCAGGGAACCACGAAAGGAAAGAGTCTGGACTGGGTTTGCCTTGTGTGCAGGAATGGCAGGGCCAGATGATGTTTCCTGGAGGAGTGGAAGGAGTGAGCAGGAACTTGAGGATGAATGACAGAGTTATGGTGGCTGAGTGCAGACCCAGACGTCACTCTGTAGGCAAGAGTTAGTGATGAATTTAATTCAGGCAGGTATGGGCAGCCAGTGTATGTCAATCAGTAGTTTATTTTAAGTGACATGCAACCTTTTGGGTTGGTTGAAAACCAGCCGAGCTGCTGGTTCGTCTTATAAAGCATCGGCCTTAATAACTGAACAAAAATGGACATTAGCACAGATCTGACCGTTGTTTCTACAAAATAACATACATAGACTCATGTCAGTACTGACATGTTCTATCAAAATGAACTCAGTTTGGTTTAGAGGTAATTCTGTTCCTGTTTGCTACTAACATGAATGAGATGCGGCCCAACAGGTTTTTGACAACTGATATGTTTCAAGGACAAACTTTCATCATCTTTTTTTATAATTAGGAAATCCATACAACCTACTAGAGGTAGACCGATATATCGCCTGGCCGATATTTGGAATTTTTTTATATATCCGCATCGGCCGATATTCAAGTGCACTATGCCGATTTACAGACAGGCACCTCTGTGGGCAGCCCAGTATTATTGTTACTGTGGAACACGTGGCTGCTTGTGCTGGACCCCAGCCTCTGTTCCCAGTGAGAGAGTATTTAGTGAGATTGGAATGATGTATAACAAGAAGAGGAGTTGGCTCACAGGAGAAAATGCAGAATGTTTATTTTTCCTGCACGACAACCTGCAGCTCTTAAACTGGGAGTACTAACAACTTTCAGTGAGGGAGAAAGACTCAGGGACTGGAATTGGGATTAAAATTGAACATAATACAAAGACGATGTGCATGTTTAAAAATTTTACCTCAAGAATTGCACTAAAAGATTTTGATGCTGATGTGTTTATTGTTTACAAGTTTAAGTTATTGTTTAATTGTATTGTTATTGTTAAGTTTTGTGTTTGTTATATAAGTTTATATTTATATTTAAATCATTATTCAATAAATGGCAAGTGGAGAAATTTAGTTAATCTTTGTGTTATTAGTGTGATATTTTACATCCAATAGTGTGGGGAAACGTTCAATTATTAGGCAAAAACGTATCGGCAGCATATATCGGCCATCGGCTGACCCTGACTCCAAAATATCGGCATGCTGGGCTTAGCATTTTGTCAATAATCTCCCTGCAATAAGGAATACGCGTAATAGTGAAATGAATTAGAAACGCTGGGGTGCTGACTGGTCACATACCTACTCATAAGCGCTGACCACTTCAACTACTGAGTCAGAATGAGCTGTGAATTCTCTGGAACACTTAAGGGGCTTTCTCATACACACAGCTTTGGTTTTATTGGCAACGTGGATGAAGTCATTGTCTGGAGATGCTTGTTCAATACTAGAAGAGCTTTTACTGTAATCTGGCTGCTTCTACATTAGGGAACTGTAGCTTTTTTTTAATCTACCTTCAAACATGCAGCACTATTGTCCTACTAAATGTAAAAAATATTCAAAGCATATGCTTCTGAATAAAAACAGAGACAGTAATGAGGATCTACTGCCAGAAGTTCATTAAACATCACAGAAATTTTTTTTCCTGAACCTGACTGCTCTGCTTCTAACCAGACCCTTTATACAAACATTAGGGTTAGAAAGTTAGATGCTATTTACAATCGTCATGACAAACCAGGCCAAATTTTGCCTTAATATGCCTTTCCAAAAATATTGTGGTTATTGTTAGTACTTACAGAACACCACACGTTTCATTATCAAGGCAAAACGGCCATTTGTATTAATAGTTTGTAGTTTGTTGTGAAGGGGAAAGAAATCGGGCCTTTGTGCCCAAGCTAGGAAACAATGAATTAAAATGTGTGTATCAACACTCGAAGGCCGGTGATAAGGTTGTTATTTGCTGCACAGTGAGATGTTTGTCCTCACGAGTTTCTTTCAAATGACTACTTAGTGGAAATGCCATGGCATCTGACATCAAAGGTCCTTCAAATACACACACAACCCACACCTTACAGGCAGACGTCCACATCTACGGATGAAAGTAAAAGTAAATGAATAAAAGTACTGCATCTGCTTCGTGATTTAGAAACAGAACCTTTGTGATCAAACTCGGGGGCCTCAGACGATGAAGTCATTCCTTTTTTGCCCTGACTCACCTTCCCCTTTTAAATAAAACTTCCTAGCTGTCAAATAGCCATTGCATGTGCTAAACAGGTTAGAAAAAATACAAAACACACTGAAGATGAACTACAAAGTTGCCCTAAATGCAATAAATGCCACTATTGAGACAAGACTCAGAATTACAGCAATCAGTCCCATGCCTACTTTACTCCAGCTTTTGTTGAAAAAAACAGAATGATGTCCAGGTTCCTGACCAGATATTTATCCCGTATGAATTTTAGCACTGCAACTTGAACGTGCACAAATATACTGCGTTACTTTCAGTTTTGTTTGAGTCACACAATAACTGATAAACTCAGTATGTATGTGGTAGAAGCTGTTTATCACCCACACTGGATTATGATGTAGACTCTGCCCTAAAACCTTTGCCTACACTTTCTTATTGGCAGCTGAGGGTGGAGCCCAATACTGGCAACTACCTAGTAGGGGTGGAGCCGAATCCAAATACGGTATTTGGAAAGGCACAAATAACGTGTTTTTTACGAATACGTTATTCGGACAAACACTTAAAAAAAATATTTGTATTCGGCTCTCAGTCTCCGTTCCAGTTCACTCCTAAGGTGTTGGATGGAGTTGAGGTCAGGACTCCACACTCTTCCACACTGAACTCATCCAGCAATGTCTTTATGGAGTTTGCTTTGTGCCCTGGGACACAGTCATGCTGGAATAGAAAAGGGTCGTCCCCAAACTGTGTCCACAAACTTGGAACCATGCCGTTGTCCGAAATGTCTCAGTCTGCTGAAGTATTATGATTGCTCTTCACTGGAAGTAAGGGACCTAGCCACAACCGTGAAAAACAGGTGTCCCCAAATAATTTAGCGTACTTCACTTTACCATTGGTTCATATTTGGATTCCTTTATATCACTGCTGCATCAATTAAGAAAATCCACAAGGAGCATTCGCTTCACCCTAGTAGCTCCCTGCAAAGTGGACTTAAGTGGATTTAGACATTTTACAGGAGACCCCAAACATTACTGAGAGAATGGTTGGCTGGAAGTGAACTTCATCGTGTGCAGTGAACAGTGGAAAACCGTTTACCACTAGTCCCCCATTAGTCAGGGCATGTTTCTTGAAAAGCGTGAAGCGCTGAGTTTGATGAGGACGCTGACGACCGTTTCTGAACAAAGGTATTTGATCAGCTGCATTTCTCTAAGTTCCCCACACCCCAGGCCCGGTGTGTAGGGAGCACAGGCACTGTTTAGGGACCCTGTGGAATGAAAAGTAGCTTCAGTCTCTCAAGCTCCAGTCTGTACATGGCTTCTTTAACAGAAATACTGCATGTTGGTGCTTTGTTTATATTATCAATGCTTGTGTGATCTCTACATGTTCTATACTAAATAACTTAAGCTCCTACACTGAATCCCAATTTATAACAACAGATTTTCAATCCCAGACGGCCAGAAGCATGTATGTTTAAGACATTTAGCAGATGCCCTTCTCCAGAGCCACCTACATCAATGCTTAAATAGTTTACATCTGTTTTTCATAGCTGAAAAGCTAGATTTCAACATCTGCTTTTAAGCAAGTTACTGCTAGCAAAGTCACACACCTTTAACTCAGAAGTCAGATGTTAATAAACAAGTGAGGAAAAACAGTTAACAGAGTACATACGCTTAAGTACACAAACACAAATGAAAAGTCTGCCGATATATTGCACCGTTCTACAGTACAAACCCTTATGTTTCTGTAGTGGTTTAAAAATTCAGTACTCAGTGGGGCAATTGGGGACAAATCAAGGCATCTGCATCTGCATTTACTGTTATTCCAGCACTCATGACCACTCATGACCAAGTGCTGACAGTAGCGAAGGACATGCTGCTTCTTTCTGAAAGGTGATAATGGTTCATGAATGTAAAGCAGTTAATGTCAAGCATTTTCATCTCAAGTAATTTTATTGGTTTGTTCATGATCAAAGTTTAACAGCATGTAAAGGTCAGCTGCTGTGTTAAACTGCTTTAGGCAAATTTGTCATTTTGGAATGCGTAGCTTCAAGTGTTTGCATTTCCTTGGATAGACGATGTTAGATAGACATCTCTTTTTGGCATTGAAATGTGATTCCTGCATTTACACACTAACCTATTGTCATTTGATGAGCTGTAAAATAATAAGAGCTGTCTATCTTGTGGTGTCAAATCAGCTGGTGTTTTCACAAGTGTTGCTGCATGTGTGAGGATTATATGTGTGTGTGCAAGCTTCTCATTTCTCCCTGCAGGAAACCTTATAACACACTACAGTCATTTTCAATATTTTAGTTTACTAAGCTAGGATGGAGACAGGTCTGGATGACCTGGACATAGGTTTTGTTAAAGACTTCTTTGCAAGGATGGTAATATTGCAAACATAATATTCTGATAATTGCATTATAAATACATTTATTTTCTAATATATTTAAGTTGGAGCTACGAAAATGGACTAGTGGTCCCAAATTTTAACATACTATAAACAATCTCTATATCGAAAACAAACAATGAATGACTGCAATGATTTTTCTCCACATTTCACACACACTGTGCTGCACAAAACCAACAATTATTTCAAGACTATTCCACGTTGGACACTGAAAGTGATTGTTGTGGTGCATTCCCCAGTTACACCACAGACTTCTGTTGAAAAGCTGTTATAAAAAAGTAGATGCATTATAAAAAAAAGCTCAGGTAGTTACTGGGGAAAAAACTCCCAAGAACATTTTCAGCACAGTCCCTGGGAGCATCAGCTGGTGGCCTAACAGGGTGAGCGAGACATGCACACTGTAGCGAGAGCAGTTTTCAGGAGATTTCCGAGGGTTCCCCCAAAGGCAATTCTGTTCCACCAGGTCCCAGAGTCCCAGAGTCCCAGAGTCTCGCTGTCATAACAACTGCACTCATGTGGCACTCTCTCCACGGCAACCAATAATATACTAACAAGCAAAAGGAGGAAAACATGCACTTTGTACAGTCGTCAGTCCTCCGGTCAGACCCACACCACCACACCGTCCTCCGGTCAGACCCACAACACCACAACGGTGCTCCTGTCAGACCCACACCACCACACCTTCCTC
>JBBMFX010000134.1:4846523-4865261 GCA_037832545.1 Rhabdalestes septentrionalis | reverse complement strand
TCACGTGTCTTTGCTTGGCTTGCACACATGTCCCCCCTCTTCACTCTCTCGGCCCCCACCTTCGCTCTCTCTCTCTGCCTTCTGCTGCATTTTCCCACTGATTCAGACAGCTGAGAGTCAGGGTTTTTTTTTTCTGCCCCCACCTTCGCTCTCTCTCTCTGCCTTTCACACTGACAAACAGCTGAGATTCAGGTATTTTCTGAAATAGGCTCTGCTAGCCTCTTCTTTGACTTTGCTTTGTGGGGCTGGAGAACTTTATCAGGTCGGGGCTTGTTGGAGAGCAGACTGTTAGGGGTTCACAGAGATGCTCCCTCATCTGGTTTAGACCAGGATACTGGTTTCACAGTTCGCTGGGAATTTTTGGCCAGTGTGAGTGTTAAATTCTAATCTAATGTGTTTGTTTGTCTCCCTTTACCGGGGACTGTGACTTATGCACCCTTGACATTTTCTTCACTGAGTTGTTTTAAATTAGAGACTAGTTTATTTAAGTTTTATTAGCGTCGCAAGATTTTCGATTCAGCTTGCCACAAAAACCCAGAACTTTTAATATTTTTTCGGATTGATTTGCGAGTTCGAGACGTCTTAGTTTAGCTTTAATATCACACAATCCGGATCTAAAGAACCAAATTTAACCCAAATTTCTAAAAACTCCAGATTCATACCATAACGTAATTTCATAACACAATCGGTAACGGATAGTAAGTTCAAGCTTAGGTGTTTGTGCCGAAGCGCACCCTGTGTTTTTTTTTCTCCCTTACTCTGCGCCCCTCCCATCCTGCGGCTAGTGCAACTACGCACACACACAGACACGGAGCGGCTCTCCCCTTAGATCTACGAGTAACTCACACACAGTCCCTCTAAGCTACAATTACCTAAACCTTTACACTCACAACCAGTTTCCCACAGACAAAAAAAACCTTCTTAATTAACCGAAGTACCATCACAAAATTTAAATTAAAGTCTGGTTGCAACCCAGACCCCCTCTAGGTTCCCCAAACTCTAGAGGATCACAGCGCTCTTTAAAACCCTACTTTCCTGGACTCAAACCAGCGGACACTTTCAACCGGGACGTCTACACACACTCATCTTTATAATGAGAATTTGAGAAAAAAAATCTCTCACCCAGAGAAGCAGGGGCTAGGCCTCAGCACCCTGTTTTTTTTTTCTTGCTTTTCTTTTCCCCAGCGTTGGTTGGTCCGTGCAGGATCCTTCCTCTCCTTCCCTTAAGCTTTTTGGCGGGGTTGAGAGATGGCTGTTGACTGGCCTGGATCCAATGACGAACGAACCAAGCGTGGGTCCCATCTGGAGTCCCAAAATGTCGGGGTCACATAATAACCTCTTGGGGTGCAGAGACTCGAATGAAACCAACAGTGTCCTTTTTGCTCAAAGATTCAGACAAAGATTTTTTTGGAATCATCTGCAGATGGGGACAGGAGAAAGAACAAAGACACAGCAGACAAGCTGCCTCCCCATCCTGACCGGTTCCGTCTTCCTCATACGAAACATATATTTTGTACCCCTGTCCTTCATAATCTCTAGAAGACGCCCCATCAGGAGGTGTCCAAAACTAATTGGAAAAAGTTATTGTCACTCATGCAGACTGAGCAGGACGTCACTTCTCGTACAACCCGTCTCCATAGTAACTCCAAATCTCCTGTTTTACCAGGAGATGGCCTTCAGTGAATACGCAGGACACAGAGTCTCAGATAAACATTCGAACATTTTGACTAAGACATTATCATATCAACAGGTCAACACGACCCTTAGGCGACAACAGAAACTAAGGATGAATCAATGGATACAGAATAAATCTAAATAATTCAAAAAGAAATAAATCACTAAAAAGAATAAATGCTAATTTTTCCCAGACACACTTCAGAGATCCAACTTCGTAAAGAAGATGGAACCCCGAAGCCAGGCGGAGATGGACAAGGCTGGAGGTTTTTGCGGCTGGGAGGTGAAGAGCGTGAGACCCGCCCGACCTCTCTCGCAGGTGAAGGTCCAGCAAGATTGCCAATCTGATGACTTCTCCCTGGCCAAGGTTAGTGTCCAGACATGTGAGCTCCTTCTTAACCTTGGGACTCAGACCCTCCCGTAACACAGTCATGAGGGCCTCCTCATACCAGGTGCTGTCTGCAGCCAGGATCGGGAAATCCAAGGCGTATTCGTAGACAGATCCCGAGCCCTGCCGCAACCTCAACAGCCTAGTTCTCTTTCGTCCCTGCCAGGGATGGTCAAACACCGCCTGGAACTGCTGGATGAAGGGGGCGTAGGAAGTGGTGCTGATGCCACCACCTCTCCAGACGGCTGCTGCCCAACCCTGAGCCCACCCCGTCAGCCTCTGGATCACCGCCGTTATCCGCTGCCTCTCTGTGAGTTCCGGGTTATCTGCAAAAAAGAACTCACAGGCAAGGAGGAAATTCTAACACCCACACGGATCCCCTGCATAGCTTTCGGGGCATGATGAGTGGTGTGCTTATCTCAGTGGGAACCTCTCTGGCTGGGCAGTGGATGCAGGTGGAGCTGAGGCTGGAGGTGGAACAGGAGGTGGAACATGCGGTGCAGCAGCCACCCACAGGCCTCCCAGGACCTCCTGCATTGCCTGGGTCAGGAACTCCAACTGCTGACGGTGCTCCAGAAGCTGCTGGTTGACGATTGGAGCCAGTGGCAGTGATGGACCGGGGGGCGCCTGGTCTCCAGGCAGGGGTACTGCTGAGGCGTCCATGGGGAGTAGGTTAGAGTCCCACCAGGACACACGGAAATCAGTGTATTCTGTCACGGTTGTGTTTGGGAGGGAAAGGGGAGGACACCACAGTATGGTTTATATATACAGTTGTAATATATACAAAACAAAGAACAAGAAACAAAAACACAATCCTCAACTAAAAAAACAAAAAACAGGAAACAACCACAAAAATGAAAACAGGGAAATCACAAACACAAGACCCGTGCTCCTCAAAGAAACAAACGAACAGAACCAGGATTCGGGATTAAACTTTCCTCAAAGCTTCAAGGGCAGAAAACGTGGCTACAGGAATCAGTGCAGGCCGTGCGCAAACATCGGTTCAAAACGGAGGAACATGAGCCTGTAAAACAGAAAGGGGAAACAAACACAAGAACATGAAAACAACAAGCATGAAACACAAATATTCACCAAAATACAGACTTACAGGAACTGGGATCGGCTGGGGTTTCAATAAGGGAAGCAAGCGAGACAGAGGTGGAACTTATGATTAACAAGGGACAGGTGAAACTAATACGATTGGGACGTGATATAAATGGGACATGAACACTAGGTAGGGAACAAGGAAACTGGGAACAAAAATCGGGATGAAGGGAACAAAGGGAGAAAGGGAATACAGGAGTTAAGGAAAGAAAGGAAAACTAATATTCGGGAGACGGGGAACGGGTTCTGTGAGGCGGGGACAAGGTGGCTGTAACAATTTCAAAGTTTCTGGTAGTTTGTTTATGTCTGTCTGTTTGTTGCAGGTGTGACATGCCCACAAAACCTTTCCTCTCATGTCCAGTCTCATGCTTCGATGGCAAGGATGATATGCCTCATGACTTGCAAGGTTAGAGATTGTGTTATTCCAGCATTGTCACTACTTAGAGCTAGGTGGACAAACTTAAAGCATTTTTTGTGTCTTACTGCTGAAATGTGAGGTTAAATACACCAATGGTTGTCAACCTGTGAGTCATGCCCCCTGGGGGAAGTAGGGGGCAGGGGCTGAAACTGGTGAGTGTAGGTACAACACATTTTCCTGTCTTTCCTTGTTGCTACCAATCTTTTTCAAAGAAAGTGCTCACCCCCCCCAAAAAAAAAAAAAATCTGAGCTGTTTTTAGAATTAGTAAACTTTGACTGTGCAGTCATAACATAAGTATAACTTCCTGCGGGATATGTACACAGAGACACGAACACTATAAAAGTCTTTAAAAAACTCAAATACTGTGAAAAATACTCTGTATTCATGCTCCATTTCACATTTTCACCATATTGGTCATTTTTTCTTCTTTCAAACTCACTCTCTGCTGTTTGATGGTCGTGTTCATTTTGGCCATTTGGCATTTGAAGCTGAGGTGATTCCAAGCTGACTCAACGAAAATGTTATTTTTCTTTGTTTTCTAGCCTGGAAGGCCATGACTCGTGGTGATTTCACCGTGCAGATGCTCCCTGGCTCACACTTCTACCTGAAAGATGCAGCAAATGAGAAACTAATCCTGGACCACATCATAAAATATCTAGAGACTGCTGAGATGGACTACTTGTAGAACACCTTTGGAGGTTCCTGCAAAGGACCCCAGTTAATTGCTAATGTGGAAAATGAACTCTTGGGGGAACAGAATCATGCCATTTCTATTTAGACTGCAGGCTCTGAAACAGACATTCTGATTTCCGTCTGTCCTGGTGGGAAATGTGCAACTAGATTTATGTAATTATTTAAAAATATGTTTACATTTTTGTTTCATGACTTGCTTAGGTTCCTAGTGAATTTCTACCAATAACATACATAGAAGTGGTTTTCATTTTTGACAGCTGTTTTGCTGACCTGAGGTAATTTTAGCAGATTGTGTAAGTGGATAAGAAGAAACAGATACAGATCGTCCTGGATCTGCGTAAAAGAGTCAACTAGATTAATGATACATTAATGTGCAATTAGGCTTTAAAAGTTCACCAACATTTCCTCTCTGAAATGGAAAACGTGGTGTGCCTAAACCGAGTGTTGTGTGTACAGAGTATACAGTCAGACACTACACTTTGGATAATAATTAGCCAAAAACATTGCAGACCTGTCTCTTGAACTTGAACATCTTACAACTATGAAAAGTGCTACAATGCAATAATTCAACACAACACGAAGTAATACTGAAATTACGAATTTTCTACAGTGGTGCAAAAGTATCTTATGTTAATTAAGACCCAGAGAGAAAGAAAAGACACTCATGAAGAAGAGTCTAGCTGGAGCTGGTCCTTCTCTGGATGCCTCAAGGACTTCGCAGGGTTGGCCTTAGTTCACTGGTGCTGGCACGATCTCAGATGCCTCGGGATGGGTAGAAAGATAGAGAACAGATAGAAAGAAATTAGCATAATAATAATATTTCATTTACTCTATAGTATTTCAGGGATAACAGACTTCCAGATTTACTAATTTAAAAATTGTTGATTCTTGGTTCTCCATTCATTGCAATAAACCTGATCACGTTTCTGGGCCAGTGATTAAAGACTGCAGTTTTAATGCTTGCGGCGGATTTTAGAATGATTCATTTCAGGCCCAGTATTCACAAAGCTTCTAGAGTGCTGATCTAGGATCAGATTCCTCTTTTGTTTATTCTGACATTAAATTCTAAATTAGAATTAGAAAAAGAAAAAATGTGTAAGAATTTTTCAATTCACACCTTAGTATACTCCCACAATATTTTTATTTATTTTGAAACATACTTGTACATGAGTACTTATCAAGCCTAAACCCATTTACAATCCCACCCTTACAAAACACCAAAAAAAAGCCATGGATCCATGTTCAAAAATATATAAATAAATTGACAGCATGCTGCATAAACCAAAAAACCTAATGAGAGAAATATATTCAGATATGAACGATGAACAACCGTGAAAAATAAAGGCCATATAACAAAGAATATATATATTTTAAAAATAATAAATAAATAAAATAAATAAAAAACACCTTTGCAATGATGGGGGTTATCTAAGCTTATCTACATCCTGTCCAGTGAGTTATGTAAGGCCGCCTGTACTTCCCTGATGCCACCAACAAATATGTCAAATCTTTTTCAGTTAGGAAATTTACAAAGAGATCCCAAATGTTGTGAAATGTGGATAAACATAGGATTTGAACTTCTTGTGCTGTTCCTGATTGGTTGACTTCACTTTTTTCGGGGGCTTGCTCAAAGATCTGTACACCACATGGAATAAGGAACCACAAAGATCTGTAAAAAAAAAAACCACATTGATCTAGCCGTACTGTTCAGCATGGGACACCAGGTCACCACATTCCCGGGCCTGCAATCGGTGGGGCCTGTGCCGAAATACGCTTGACTGTTTTCAGCAGCTCCCAAATCCACACGTGCTCCTCCCCCAATCAGGGGAAACTGCTTCTTAAAACTCCAGCACACATTGTTGCTCCTGATCCTGTTGTTTATGGACCACAGACTCTCTTCCACCAAATCTACCTCAATGGAAACTTAGTGGTTCCAACTCTGTTAGTTGTAGATGGCCTATCTGTATAAATAACATATGTATAATTTCTACATTATTTTTGTAAATGACAAGACTTTTGTCCAGGCAAAATTTTACCTTTCCGTCTTAATTAAATGGTACAACTCAATGAATGATGCAAAACTTTATTTTGGTATAATAAGCATAATCTAGAGGGCTTTACCTTTCTTACAAGCCATTTCTCATACCAACTGATTAACTACGAGTCAAGTTATAATTTGTTGTTCCTGCAACTTGATTAAGCAACAAGACTTTTGTCATGCACTGTATATAATCTTGTTCATGAAGGCCTACTCTTTATTCAACCCCAATTAAGGCTCTCTTTTCTTTCTCTCCAGGTCGAACTGAGGGGGGTGGGTTTTCTTTTTGAGTCTTGGTTCCTCCCGAGGATTTTTCCTCCAGCTGAGGGAGTTTTTCCTCGCCTCTGCTGCCTTTGGTTTACACACTAGGGGCTCAGACCTGGGCTCTGTAAAGCAGCTTTGTGACAACTTGGTTGTAAAAATGTGCTATATAAATAAAGCTGAATTTAATCATATAGAAGCGCATTGGGTATATTTTTGCCAAAGTTTAGCATTTTTCATAGGAGCATGAGGCCTCCTAACTCTCATGAGGTCATGTATGACCTTAGTTTCCCACTCCACCACAAGGTGAGCACGCAAAATCGGTACACAGAAGACCAAGACTCCGATTCCAAACCCCAAACCTGGAGGTGTGAGGCATGCAGTGGTGAAAATATACATTTTACCTAAATACATACTTATAATGGGTAAAAACGAGGGGCGCCTGGGGAGCAGTGTGTGGGGAAAGTTCACAAGGCACCTCAGTTGTGCCTCTAGCTTGGGATTCGAACCCCGACTCCTTATTTGGCGGATCTGTTCGAGGGCGCCAACCTGGTCGCAATCCCGCCTATGGATATTCAGCTGGCCCACCGTGTCCGTGGATAGTGGCCTAAACTAACCGTCCTTAAGGTCCCCAATAGGAATGACCTCCCTGAACATCTGAGGAGAACACTGTCTGCGTTAAAATTGACTTAAAACATTCCATTATAAAATAATTTAATCTTAAATATGATTTCAAACACTTCTCAATTTAATATAGCCTATCTGTCCTTTAACTTTTGTAACTTCTGTAAAGTGACCTTTATAAATAAAATGTATTGGTAACTGGTAAGGCGCTGCCTATATCCCCTTTTTCTTTTGGGTGTATACCCAGATGCACCTTTTGTATTGGGAGTATACACAGATGCTACGTCTGCACATACACGCCTGTATATAATAGCTCGACCCGCATCTCCAGTGTCAGAACAGACTCAATTCTGTTTGGGGTCCGTTGCTGCGACGCTTTAATTATTGAGCAGCCGCGTTCTGGTCGCTAGGAGACCGGTCCGTGGCGTTCTGAATTACAGACGCACAAAAAACAGCGTCCGGACATTTTTCTGCGATTTGGGTAAGTCAACCGCTATCGAGGGGTTTAACCAAAACCAGCAGCCCTGCTGAGCATCTAAACGGTGCCAAATATGCTCCCACATTAGCTAACCTCCAATAAATCCTCCGTTTTTAGATTTTTTTGCTGTAACTTTACAGCATAAGGAAGAGGAACGCATGACTGTAGTATGGACAGTTATAAATATAGGCACTCACTCTCTGCTCCGTCAAATATCATACATAGGCAATGTAGCCAATGATATAGGGAAAAAATAATTTTGTCTTTCATTCAATTACTGACAAAACATTTTCACCATTTCAAAGGCTACATTACCTATGTATGATATTGCCTAGACTAGGTTCCCTGAATGTGTCTTATAGGCTAAGATGAATTAAGCCTGAAAACATACTAGGTCTGATGCTAAACTGTCAAAGGTATGACAAACAACTTTTAAAAAAGCAGTTTTAGTCAACCTGCCTAGACATATCTGCCGCCCAAATATTTGAATGAGTTGCAAGATCAGTGTTGCAAACAAATGCTAGAATTCAGCTGTCACAGAAGTCTGCCCTTTAAATGCACACCCAAAAGTCTCTTAACCCACTTAAAACACAGGCAACTCTATATTAAGGTGGCACAGACTTGTTGATGTGGTTTAGGCCCCTCAATGACTGTAAAAGTAAACAACACTTTGTACTGCACACAGCCACCATGGACTCGCGTAGTGATGATATATAATTTTCTGAGGTGCCTAAAAGGTTATGCACAGTAGAATATACTCTGCCTTGTATCTACAGTCACTGCTCATTTTATCAGCTCCACAAACCATGTAGAGTATGTGTCCTTTATAATTCTATAATTACAGACTGTATTCATTCTGATTCTCTGCATCATTTTTTAGCCACATTAACCATTAACTAGATGCAGTTGGATAGTCATTCTTGTGTTGAGCACATTTCTCTTTTGTTCCCAGGTTTCCACAGCAGTGCTCTGGTCATGGCCACCCTGAGCCTGAAGCCGGGCCTTCGCTGCAGAGTGTCTGACTGGGAGAGCAGCAACAAACTGATCTCAGAAACCGCAGTGAACAGGCGACACATTTCCCATGAAATACGGCAAGAAGGGAGGGCTCTGCGGAACGAGACCACCAACAAAGTAATCCATTCAGAAAGGGGTGGGCCTTAGGGTGGCAGAACTCAGAAAGGAGGTTTCAGCACAAAAAACTTTCTTGAACATGGAAATATGGAAGCTTACATGTTTCTTTTTCGTCTCAGACCATCTGGGATGAGTATGACAACAGTCGCCGATTGAGTGACAGGATCAGTGAAGTCACACGCTGGAAAATAAGCCTGGAGGCCTGCGCACAGGAAGTGGAAGCAGAAATCGATGCCCTTACACAAGTTAGTACATTGTTATCATACTCCAAAGAAACAGTTACCAACAAGTACCAGGTCAAAATCAACATAAAGTTAATCTTTTATTACAATGTTAATTCCTGTACCTGATCATATGAAGCTCAGTTCACTTCTCATTTACAAGACAACATTTACATTACATTACTTTTATTTCGCAGACACCTTTATCCAAAGCATTTTACAATAAGAAGAAACACCAGTAAACCAGTAAGGGTCAATGACGTGACAATATTCTGTCCAGCTGTAAATGTTGTGCACAAAAACATACTATCTACATGTAGTATCTCTCCCATACATGTACTCACTTCTTTTTTTTAAATCAGGAGTTATTTGTATTTTTTCTGTAATTTAATATCAAATTATCATGTGGTGCGACCAATAATAACAATAAATATATTCATTTCAAAATAAAATATCTATTTTCTGTAGCTGAAACATTAAAAACTGATTTAATGTACATAAGTGAAAACATTTAAAAACATTTTTATCAGTTTGATGTATTTTACAGGAAAAATTAGTCAGTTAACCACACTGAATTTGGTGATTGTGATATTATAGAGCTAATAAAAGAGATCATAATTTATGAAAATCAAAATGAATGTTAAGTGTTTCTGAACACTTAATATTACTGACAACTTGTAAAAAATATTAAGTGTGTAAAAAATGCATTAGTTTTGAGATAAATTGTGGTCGCACCACATGATTTTTTTTATGCCTCGGGCTATAACAGGTCACTGACCCGTAAACCTAAATCGAAATCAGTTAGGTTAATTCTGATGACATATCAGCCAATAAAATGTTTTACCTCTTCCTCCTACCCTCCCCACTTTTCATTGTGAAGCATGTGCTCATATTTTGCGCAGTAAATCACGGTACAGAAGGAAATTTCATCTAAGATTTATGATGACAGTGCTCTCTGAGTTAAAAAAAAAAACGTAATGACAATGTCAGTGACACAAGAGGTGATCGAATCACCCATACATGAACAAATGCAGAAGATGCCTGTGGAGAAAGCCATAGAAATTCATCAGACACTTAGGATACCTAATGGAAGGTCAACCAGCCATATGACGGTTATGAATTCCTTTCAAGCTAGTAAGATTAAATTTTTCTTTTATATACTGTATTGATCCTAGAGGAAATTACTTAAGTAAAGGGGGCATTTGGCTGATGCTCTTATACAGAGCAACTTACAGTCATTAGTCCCCCTAGAGCAGGGCCAGGCAATTCATTTCTACCGGGGGCCACATGAAAAATATGTTGGAGGGCCGAACTGACGATAACTTTAACTTAATTCTGCTCAATACAAATATTGTCCCATTGTAAAAAGCAGTACATTTTATATTTTGATAAGTGCTACTGATAATCACAAGTATAAGAATAGTCAAATATTAAATATTTATGTAAATATATTAATTGTGGTGTAGGTTGAAGAGGAAAATAATTCTACAAAATAATTTTTTACTTCACGGCCTTCGACATGGATGAGGCACCAATATTTGGTGTGCCAGATTAAATAGACCAACGGGCCATGTTTTGCCCACCCCTGCCCAAGTGCAACTAAGGGTTAAATGTCTTATTGACACAGTGGTAGAAAGTGAGGTTTCAACCCTGCAATGTTCTGATCATCAAGCTCACATGCAATGTTTTAGCCTCTAGGCATCCTCTAGGCTGCTACCATGAGTAGGATACTTGCCTTTGGACCCTGAGGTCATGGGTTTGAATCCTACCCTCAGCACCTCCACTGGGTCCCTGAGCAAGACCCTTAACCCCAAGTTGCTCCAGGGAGACTGCCCCCTGTAGTTAGGAAATGGAAGTTGCTTTGGATAAAATCTTCTGCAAAAATGCCACCTAGTCCTGTCTCTAACCCATTTACCGAAGTGAAGCAGGGGGAGGAGTCATGTGTGGGGACAGTGCCTTCAAACCCACAAACATACCGATTGTAGCGGCAACGCCCCAACCAGGATGCCACTAGTCCCCACTGAGACCACCCACATGAAGGATTTATCTTTTTTTTCATCATTCTGTCATTTTTGTTGGTTACAATTTCCTAAAATCAAAAATGTTTATAGGCGAAAGAAGAGACCGAGCGTGACCTTGCGGCCACAGTGCTGCCTCTAGAGGTCACGGCCGAGTGCCTGACCTTGAGAGAGGGTCGGCGCGGCAGCGAGCTGGTTAGTGACCCAGTGGAAGCAGAGCTGAAAAAGGAAGTGGACGTGATTGATGGAGCTCAGCGGGCCCTGCAGCAGCATATTGACCAAGCCTTCGAACAGCTGTGGTAATAGTGCAAGCATTTAGACACGACAAAAATCACTTTTCATGTTTTCCCTTTCACAAATAAATGAAAGGAATCATGGCGCCTCAGAGGTTTTGCTGTAACAAGGACAGTATAGAAGAAAACCTTCCAAAATCAGAAGTCACTTATATATATGTAGATATTGATATATTTGTTTTCAGTTCACTGCAGGAAGCTCATCACCAGCTGACACTTGATCTCCAACACAAGACGGAGGCTTTGGACGTGGACATGTCCTGCCTGTCTCTTACAGTGGTGTCACCTGAAATCTCACTTAAGCCCAATCCCACCAGAGTTCCCCAAGGGTAAATCAATATATTAGCTCACTGGCCCATTCTGAAGAACTGTTCTTGTGAATTAATGCCTGTCAGGATATTCAGACCTGATAATAACAAAAAACAAATTCACACAGTTGTCTTCAGCGCAGCATTTTTAGTAGAGGAGAATATCTCCAAAGAAGTGTGCGATGTGTGTGTGTCTTTTGACTGGTTACAAATAGACCAGGGAATTCGTGCTTATTGGCCAAATTATAATAGAATGATCAGTGCAAACATGGACCATCTAACATAATACTACATACGTTTGGGTCCCCCCCCCCAGTTGGCTTTGGGACAGGCTGAGATATGTAAAGGGCCTCATGTGCTTAACATCATGTCTAGAGGAGACACTCTGCGTAAAAGCAGGCTTCGCTGAGTAATATGCTGGGTATGCACGTACCCATTTTTATCAGAATAGACACATTGAACCTGTCAATAACTACTGCATAACAGATTCACACATATAATACTTTTGTTGATATCACCCTATATTGAGTCACAGTAAAAGGCAACTCAGTTTTACAGTACAGCTCACTTTCAAGGGAAAATTGTGGTTGCAGCTCCACAACCCCCCAGCAGTGGGAGCAGTTCAGCCACTACAATGTAACTCGAGCCAAGGAGGACATGCAGGCTTCACTACAGCTCAGAGAGAATATCAAAATCACGCGAGCACAGGTAGGCCGCCATGCATGTGTTTAGTGGCCTGTTTTCATCCAGTTACTCAAAACGGTTCTGTCTCTACATAACCACTCAGAAATTTGGATTCAGTGTTTTAAATCAGAATAATTTTACTTGCAGACAAGTCTATGAAACTCTCAGATTTCGAATAAATAATAGCATACTATTGTTAAGATTATTATATTAATTTTTCTTTTACAAAACTGGAGATCAAATGTCAAGGCACTACTTATAAATATCAAATGTGTACAAATAATTGGTGTACGTTATTTAGCTTTTTATTTTCTTCAAAAATGTTTTTTTCTCAAAAAAAATGTACGTTTGTTATCATTTCTGATGAAAAAATGTCATGTTGAATTTTATGTAGTCATTTATTGTGTTATTAATCTTAGACTTTGCACAGCAAGTTTCTGGAGTGTTTGGAAAAAGATGCAGTGTTGCTTGAAAGTTTGTGAACACTACAAGAATGTTTGTATTTCCTCCCGAATATGACCTAAAAGATTCTTTTCCACCACCTGCGTCCTCTTTCTCAGGTGCAGAATGAGTTGGAGGCTCAGCGCATCGCCACAGATTTCGCCCACCGTAAACGCACTCATCACCTGAGTCAGGCCCACCAGGAGCTCCAGTGGCAGCTGAAAACTGTAAACTTTCTCCAGCATCGTCTCATGTTTCTTAGTCAAAAGTAGACCACAGTGACTGGAAAGGAGAATTGATTCAAAAGGTTTTTGGTCTCTATCCCTCCTCCTGTCTGTCTGTCAGACTCAGGATGAAATTGCTGAGTTGGAGGAAGATACCCGTGGTCTGGAGAAGGACGTACAGGCCAAGATGTCTCCCCTGAAGTTGGCTCACACTCGTTTGGAGAACAGGACCAGGAGGCCTGGTGTGGACCTGTGCAGAGATGAGGTAAACCTCAGGATTTAAGGCCCTTTTCTGCTGGGATCACATTCAGCATATGCTCTTTGAAGTTCTGAGTTTGATCCAAGTTTGTCTGCAGATTATGACTAAAAGGGTCTTATTGTGATAATACACTTTTTCTAGGTGCAGTATGGGCTGGTGCAGGAAGCCAAACAGCTGGATTCTACAATTGTGGCTCTGAAACACAAACTGTCTCAAGCTCAGTAAGTCTGTACTATCCAAATCAATCAATCAATCAGTCAGTCAATCAATACATTAGTACGTCTACACGTTTTCTTTCTCTACCAGTTAGACTTCGTTGTGCTCATTGAAGATTACGTTTAACCACCTAAAGCATCAAGAGCTCATGAGGGAAATACAAGCCTAATTAAATACATTTGACCTGTCAGATTTTCAACTACAGTCAGGCTGTAACAGTATTTAGAATATGCTCTTGGTAGGATTACCTTGCACTTACACCCCCTAGTCATATTGGAAGGATAGTGTCATATTATAGGAACCTAATAAAGGTGTATAATTACAAACACATACTTTGTATGTATAATCAGTCTGTTTGTAAACATAGATGGCAGATAAGTGATAGTACTCCAGCAAATGAACCTGACTATGGCAGGTGTATCTAATGAAGTGACCAGTGAGTGTATATAATTTTTACTACCATATATAGGAACTGTGCTTCAATTTTAAGGTATACAAAATATAAAGCTACATGTTTTTTTTTTGGTTTCAAGTCTGGACTTAAGTGTCTTGATTTGCAGGGACTCCTTGCAGTCTCTGCAACATCATGAAGCCCAAATGCTGGAAGACCTGTCCCGTAAAGAGGAGGCCCTGGCCCTGGAGCAGCGCAGCACACAGATCCGCCTTCGCTTGTTACCCGTGGCTCAAAATGACGCTTCTTCCATGGCTGTTGGGGCACTTGTGGACTCCAGGAACAGGCACAAGCTGCAGCTAGCCTGACCTGACCTGTCCTCTTCTACATACATCATTCCATTACAATAGATAAAAATGTGCAAAATGTACAATTATTTACACGTGTTGGGTGCATTTTTGCCGCCTTGTTCCAGGTCTGCGTTGTCTATCACAGTGAATTATTCTCTATGTTGCTTGCAAGGTTATATAGAAGACAGGACAAAAGTGGTTTTCAGATGAATTAACATATTCAAACTAATTTATGAAATTATTCTTTTAATGTAATCATGATCGTAAAATCATTAGAGACAAATACTGTTTAACTCTCTAAGGTAGGCTGCTGATTACTAGTTTACAGTGTATTAAAAAATGGGACTATTTTGATATTGAAGGCGAGGAAAAGGCTTGCTCAACAAGCACACACACACACACACACACACCCCCACCCCCACATATACGCATAATTAAGAATTCCTCTCTCCCACACACACACGCTCACACACGGCTAGACGGAGTCCCATTGATCCCGCAGTTTGCTGTGTGCCCGCTCCGCTTGTGACCTTAATGTCTCTAAATGAGCCTGTTTGTGTCCCTCTACCTCTGGGGGAAAAGAGGAAGAGGATTTTACACAGTAAAATTTAATGCTTCGCAAATATGATCGAGTTCTGCCCAGCACACCAGAGAGCAGAGACTTGGTATGTATTTACAGAAATGATTTTTTTCGAACAAATTCAAAAGCTTTGTGGCTCTTCTAATGGGTGAAGAATTTTCAAGTGATTCGTGTTTGTATTGATCTAAGTGCCGTGATGAATGCTGTGTGTTGAACTACTATATAACAAGGACACTTCAAAAACTTAAATAAAAAGGGCTAAACTGTGACTCTAGACCATTTTAATTGTTTGGGTTTTTTTGACTAGCAGAATATGTATGGTCAGTTTTAAAATGTAGAACATTTACTTCAGGTTGTGTTGTGTGAAAAGTTACTTATCAAATTAATTTCAGTTTAAGCCTAAATTTAAATCAGGTTGGTTTGTGGTTTTTTTTTTTAATTTCAACATTTAACGTTTGTTTGAGTAACCTTACAATTTAGCTAATCAGGTGGCTTCAAGTAAGCTTAAATTCTAACAAATTTAATTCAGGTTGGTTTATGTCATATTAAATAAAATGCTGCATAATGTTAAATAATGAGAATGTAATGCATTGTGCAATTCAAAGCATGTCACTGCTTCTCAATGCAAGCTGCATTTCTGTTTTTTCGGTTACTCAGAGCACGTAAAACAAAACTGTCATGATAACCACTTGTCTTTCATTTCTTTCTAGACTGAGCAACATCTGTGGACAATAATATGCAGGATTCTAACGCAAAAATGTGATCATTCCGATGATAAACATACATGGCGTGATATTGGCGCGGTATATTAAACAACACTGTTTTAGGATGTGACTCTTCAGTAAAGTCAATTTAGTCTACAAAGCCTGACTGCACTTGTAGATCATTTGTCTCTGCTCTTGTCCAGCTACTAAAGAGTCGACTTATGTGCCTGACCGTCAGAAACAAAACACAGTTTAAATGTTGCCCCATGTGAAAGCAGTAGGAAAATCCTAAATCCTGCTCCTTTCTTAAGCCATCGCTCTCTGTAACATGTACCTGTCATTTACATATACACATACAAAATATCAGATCTGGCTTCAAACCAATACAAACATGAATGATGAGTATAGATTTTCCTCATGTGCATATTAAACTCCACACAACGCACATACACACACTCACAGGTATAAACATGTTTAACCTACCGATCAATGTGCTTTTCTCCCCCTCCTATAAACACATAAATTTAATCCCTATTGTGCAATAACAACCATCTTCCTATCACCTGCTTTTTGAATCCTGCCCTCATCTCCATGGCATGACCATCAACCAGCCTGGTTTTATGGCTTTATGATTTAACCCTTCAGTTCATTTGGAGAGAGCGAGCTCGAGCTGGATGGGGCATGGCTTCCTGAAAAGCTCAATTATTCTGAATCATTTCACTAAAGGGGGCTGATGTGGCCTTGCAGTTGTCGTGTGCACTGAAGGCAATTAAGGCAGCACCAGACTGCGCAAATGCCATCCTGTTCCATTACTGTTGCCTGAGTGGTCACTCTGGCCACTCGGACGGCAGAATCAAGCCAAGCCCCTCAAGGTACGGACCAGTCATCTTTAAACCCTGCCATACACACCCATCTCTTCATTAGCTTGACAATACATTGTTGTTTTTGCCTCCACTGCGTACACTTTTCTCTCTTTCTCTAGTTACCTGATTGGATTTTCTTTGTTTCCACAGGGCTGTAATTATCGGCTTGGATTTTATTGGTAAAAAAAAAGATTCTGCTTGATTTGGAGGACCTACTTCAAAGCTTTGGAATTTATAAAGGAAGGGAAGAAAGTAACTATACATATGGGTATCAAATGGATAGCTAATGACAAGGAATACATCCTAACACATTTCCTCCAGCGCTGATAAGGATGGGGTACTTTTCTGTTTTTGACTGCATCTCGTTGACCGTGTATTCCTTCACCTTCCTGCTCGGACTTCCCGCCAATCTCCTGGTCTTCTTCGTCTATGTCCGCAAGGCTCGTAAACGAGGTGCCACTCCAAACGTGGTCTATGCCATCAACTTGTGCATGTCCAACTTGGCTCTAGTGGCCTGGATGCCAGTCAAGATTGCTGAGACGATACTACAGATTTGGACACTGCCAGGGTTACTCTGCCCAGTCTATAACTTTTTCCTCTTCGCCTCCCTCTATGGTAGTGGCCTCCTGCTGACGGCAGTGGCGGTCGGACGCTACCTGAGCATCGCCTTCCCCATCAGCTACAAGCTTTACCGGCGGGCCCGCACTTCTTGCCTGGTTAGTGCCCTCTTGTGGGCCGTGGTGCTCTTGCACCTGGGCTTGGCCTTGGTGGCGGAGGAAGGCGCCTACTTCATATCGGGCCAACGAAACACATCAAAGTGCTATGAGAACTTCACGCAGGAGCAGCTGGAGGTGCTGGGACCACTGCGTCTGGAAATGGCACTGCTGCTTTTCCTGGTGCCGCTGCTGCTTTCAGCCTTCTGCACAATCCGCTGCCTGGCACTGGTGAGACGCTCCTGCCTTCCACCTGGAAGCAAGAGGCGAGTGTTGGCAATGGAACTCTCTGCACTCTTTGTCTTTGTGGTGTGCTACGCACCTTACAATGTGTCACATGTGGTGGGCTTTGCGAAAGGCAAGAATGTGATGTGGAGGAGTGAGGCTATCATATCCAGCTCCTGCAACGTCTTCCTGGAGCCCGTGGTCATGCTGATGCTGTCACCTTCCACACCCAGGGACTTGGTTGGGAGACTGTGTGGAAAGCAAGCACCACAAAACCTTCAAAAGGTTGCTGTATCTGTGAAGGACCCCTTGGCAAATGTGGTAGGGGTCGCTTCACTGATTGAAAAGCAGATTGGCTCCCAATGCAAGAAAGATGGCAAAAATAAACTTCATTTGTGAAAGCGACTTCAAATTTGTGACAAAATGAATTGAACACACCACAGTTCGAGTATTCAAATTTAAACCTGTTAGTTCCACTAAGCTTGAAACTGCAAGATGTTCCTGCAAAACAGACAGCAGCAATGCTGGACAGGCTGGATTTAATCCTAGGACTGTATCATATTTAAATGTTTCGGAGTACAAGAGCAAGGAGAATACTGTGGAACATGCAAATACCTCCTGATTAGACAAGCATGATATATATGATGTGATGAAGTTTCAGTAATGCCTTTCAAATGCAGGCTTCCTACTGGTTATTTTCCACATCTGGTCACATGTCTTGTCTCAGAATCAAAATAATAAAATATCTGCAGACCAAGTCTGCCTGACAGCTATGTAAATTAAATCTTTTGCTCATTTTTTAAATATATCTTTTCAGTTTATTAAGGAAATATGTACAAATAAAAATGTGTGAATAAATCCTAATGTCTTATTTGGATGCATAAAATGGGACTGTGTTGTTTACTTTTTTTATAGAAATGAATATACATGAATGGATTTCTTAAAGGTGGTTTGTGTGCTCGTCTTAATCCTAGAGTATATATGTATATGTATATGTATCTATGCATACTTTCACTAGTGCATTTCTGTTATCACACCAAAATCTGTCAAAGCCTGAGGGAGAGATTTAATGTCCGATGCAAATTGTGGGTGATGCTGGCAGAAGTGATGGAGGGTGGCAATAATGACTCATAAACAAATGCACTTCTTATCACTGAACAGAACTCACAGGAAAGGGAAATAAAGGAGAGTTTTTCCATTCAACCGTTGTAAATGTGCTACACGTAACCAAGCTATTCGAATCCAGCTCACCTAGAGTGTGGCAGTAAAAAAGGTAAGAAGTAGGGAGTCCAGTAAGAAGTAGTGAGTCCAGTAAGAAGTAGTGAGTCCAGTAAGAAGTAGTGAGTCCAGTAAGAAGTAGTGAGTCCAGTAAGAAGTAGGGAGTCCACATTTGCAGTTCATAGACTTCCAATGTGCATTTTGACATTTGGACCTTGCT
>JBBMFX010000134.1:4800760-4820074 GCA_037832545.1 Rhabdalestes septentrionalis | reverse complement strand
ACACACACAAACACACACACACACACACACACACACACACACACACACACACACACACACAAGAGGGTTAAACCTGGTTAACTGACACAACCGTGTTTCACTGCTGTAACAAGAGTTAAGGTGCAGCTTCATTTGCTAGGTCTTGAAAAATGTTAACATGCTCCAGGACCCTGATCTGACCAAGCTGTTTTTTCCACACCTGTAAAAACAATGTAACATAGAAGGGCATGGAACCCTGGTCTACATAAAACTGACCTAAAGTTAGCAAAGTAAATATTGTTAGAAGTTCTAAATTTAAATGAGTTCAATTAAAATCATTAAATGAATTAAATTAATGTATGAGTGGTTACATTGTCATGATATACCAACCAATAGACACACAAACAAGCTTGAATTCATGTATGAACGTCTTACGCTCGTAACTGTAAATAAACAGTGACGTCATGCCCCCTCGCTAAAGAATGTAGGGTGATAATTGTTTTGTCCTCCAACATATAAGACATGCTGGGCCATAAGAATGTTTTGATGACAAGTGTAGTGAGGCAATGGAGAGCAGTAATGTCTTTATTTCTATTTATTTTTTTACATGCGGGCCTTACTATTTTTACATGCGGGCCTTATTTACTTACTGCGCAACAACTTCTGTGACATTAACTAGAGGTTCATGCTGTTGATAAGATCAGATTCACGTAATTTGCCTTACCTTCCAGCAAATGTTAGTGCCTTGCGAGGCTGGTCTCCTGTCTGGACACCTTTTATTTCCAAAACATCGACGGAGCGGTTAGTTACGGGAAAGTCGACGCAGCTGCTTTTCCCTTTACTTTCATTTTCGCTTCATGGATGTTTTGACAGTTTGACACTGCTCCCTACTTCCTACTCCCTAAGTAGTGCCCTATATGGCAATAAGAGCTCAGTAATGCATAGAATGTCGAACAAACAGTCTTTTGGGACTGAGCCGTGTGGTCACGACTCCCTGCTGGACAAATATAGCGCCTGCTTTTCTCTTTCAAACATACGTATAAAACTGTTAAGATAAAGTGTTCTATCAAGTGGAGAAAGTATGAGCCGTACTAGAATAGACCCGCATTTAAGGAGATTAAATAAATAAATAAATAAACAAATAAATAAATAAATAAATAAATAGAGCTAACAACAGAGGTAGCAATAGCAGTAAGTCTGTATCAAAAATAAACGATTAAGGCACAGTAAACAGTAAAGAAATTAACTGCACTTAGTGACATTCACATTGCTCTACAGTCGCCAAGTTTATTTATTTATTTATTTTTTCTGAGAGATTTCTGACCAGGTTTAGTGCAACCTTTGCCCTGGGGAAAATAAAAACTCGCTTAGTATTTAATTTACAAGTCAACAAATAAAGCACCCTCCTTTACACAACAATACTTATGTAAATGCATGTAAATTTTGTAAAGCATATATGTATTATTGGGTCATGTTCATAGTAGATGACAGTAATATTGTATGGATAATTGAGGAGCAACACAACTGTGGATAAAAATTTACTAGAGTTGTCAAGTTGTTAACAGACAAACAGTTCACTGTTAAATTGAATCACATGGATATGACAAAATGTGTACGGAGGAGCCAGCATGAAAGTCTCTGTGATGTCTTTTTATGAAAAATAAAAATATTGATTGATTATGATTTGGACATTGCAAATTGATAGCAATTTTTCACAACAAGAGGGGCTGCCCACCGGGCAGCAAAGGATTACATGGTTGAATATTAAGTACCGCCCTCCAACATAGTTTGTAGTCAGATGTCCAAACACTGAACTTGAATTGTACATCAAGCTAACATCCCACTTAGGTCCTGGACCATTGCAATAAAGACGTAATCACAAATCTGATAGATGTCTCAGGTTTTTTGTTTTTTTTTTTCCAAAAATTGCACTGTTCGCACTGTGTGCTGTAGTGTGTTCCTGTATGAAAAATGGTCTAACACTTTAATTCAAACACACACACTCACACACACACACACACACACACACACACACACACACACACACACAAACACACACACACACATAGTGTACATACGTACACATACATATGTGTATAGCCAACCAAACAATTGTTTAAATTTATAAATCCTGATTTGTACTCAGTGCTCTTAGTAATATTCTACCACTACATTTGCCAATATTCCTCTCCATTACACGTCCTTTCTCTCTGGCAGAGAGAGGTACAAAGAGGAAACAAATGTGCAGTGCCAGCAAACTGGGCCTCTGACCGGTAAAGCAATTCATGCAATTCAGCCATTCACTACACCCAAAAGGCTGAGACAAATATAATATTGTGATAAAAGCATTAAATGTAATCAGAATCCTGTTTCCTTCATTTAACATTTTTCAGACAGTGAAATAGCATGGTATCACCACTAGACCGAGCCAATTAGTTTAAAAAAGAAAAAATCACAGTTAAACATTTTTTACACTTTTCAGCTTAACAAATAAGACAAAGCTATAATGGATCAAAAATTCAATGTAAAAAAAGGTGTTCCTCCTTTTATAAATATATAAAATGCTGTACAGCTCCAACACTTCTGTCTTCGGCAATGAGACACAGAACTATTGAGACAAGTTCACACAAATTATATAAAGGTTTTGATATGGCAGCAATGATATGTTCTTATGATTTGAGACCTGATGAGTTTTACCTGCAAGAGTTTAAGAGATCTATGGGAGGGAGGGGGGCATTTTAAATGATGTGTGTGTGAGGTTACCGTTCCGTCACCCCATTCAAAGAAAGCATGCGCTTCAGCATTTTGCATTGAGTGCAGCATCACTGCAGTTCCTTTGAATAAGCCCAGCTATGGAGCAGCACACACTCCATACAAACAAAAGACGAACCTGCAGCGTCGATTGCACTAACAGCCACACACTGAAAGAGCAGAGACACCAGGGCCCCTAGCCTAGTCCGTTCAAGTGCATTTGTTTAGAGGACAGGGACAGCTTTTAAAGGATTTTGCCTCCATCGACAGAAACGAGAAACAGAGGGTAACTTTTTGGAATTGTGCCGAGGGAGTTCCTCTGACCATTTCTCCTCTGCCTCTCAACACCTCTCTGTCTCTCTTCCTCTTGCTCTGCCTCCCAATCTCTCAGCCCCTCTTTCCTCCAAAAGCAAAAAGAAAGAGGGATTTACCTCAGAGAAAATACGGTAAGAAATGAAATAACAGCATTTCCGAGTGTGATGTGGGTATTTTCAGGTCTTCTAGCTGGCCAGTTGGTGTGAACATAGCAGAAATGACCATATACACTTGAAAATAAAGTGTGGCAAAAGGGTTTGGACAAGAGATATAATGGACCTTTTAAAAGGTTAAAGATCATTCATTTCTTGTAAAGGTTTTTTAAGACAAACTGTATGATTTGACACATGTGAGTATATTTTTTATTGTATAAGTACAAATACTGCATATTAAATTTCTTAATTATTTCAGGTGATTGCTCTAAGTAGCCTAAATGGGTTCCACAATGTTCCAATACAGTGATGATAAATGAGCAGCTATGCTATACAAATGTTCTTCTTTGTTTTAATCGAATTCTCACCTTTCTGTCCTGTTACAAAACATGTGTGGTGGTGTGTTTAACAGCATAGACTGGAGGCAAATTATTTAAATATTTATCATAAAGCTTATTGCCCTCTAACTAACATGACGTACTCACGACTACTTTGAAATTCATGCCTATTGACTGTGTAAGAGAGAAGCTGAAGTTAATCATTAAAAGCTGCAGATTAATGTTTTAATTAGATATTAATAATTCATTATTGTTTAGTGTATTTTTTACTTTTTTGAATTGACAAAAAACCTACAGCTACACAAACTGGACTGCTTTTACAAGTATCCTTGAAACTATGGCCATATATTTATTATATGCTGATATGTATCATATTTATAATTTTAAATATCTTAAGTGTGGACCTGAACCTGTTGACAGATTTCAAGTCTAATGTCAATATGATTAATTGGATGTCATTATTCAAGTAATTACAGTGAAATAACATTAACAACACTTGGGAGTGGGCTCTTTGGCAGGGATTTGCAATTTTTTTCATTCGCACAGTGTCTCTCTCTGCTTTCGGGTCAGTTTGTGGCAGGATGTACAGCTTTATGGGTGGCGGTCTGTTCTGTGCCTTTGTGGCCAACATCCTGTTGGTGGTGTCCACGGCAACAGACTACTGGATGCAGTATCGCCTGTCGGGCAGCTATGCGCATCAGGGCCTCTGGAGGTACTGCATGGCCAATAAATGCTACATGCAGACTGCAAGCATTGGTGAGGAATATAGAGTGAAATCTGTGACAAATTTTGTATGTGTCTCTCTCACGGTGTCTGTTTTTCTTTAAAGGCTTTATCACACAATGGCACTGACTCACTTTTACCTCCTGCAAAATGTCTTCTTGATAAAGTGGCCAAAATTTATGTGACTGTTTTGCACACACACAAATATATATTCATACAAATATATTGCTTTTAGCACTAACTTTGATGGGTTAAAGCTTATGTTGTCTATCATTGCTTCCATAACCAAACATTATATTTTCTCAGCTTATACCTATTGGTAACATTGAAACATGAAAACATGTTGTCAGCTTTAAAGTAGGTTAATGTAATGTAAATGTATTTTTTAAAACAAGTTTCCATTTCCACTTATCATGTTTGGCGTCCATGAGGAGTGAGGCATCGTGCAAGTTGCAGGTTTTCTTTAGATGGTATTGTAATAAAAAACCCTGATTCTACACAAAATTAAAACAAAAAGCACAAGGGCCCCAACAGCAGACACATATGGAAGGGGCCCCGTGCAGGAAACAGTCAGCATATTTGTGAGGGTTGACCAGTAAATAAGACTAAAAATAAAACAAACTTACATACTTGACACACTCAGACATTAAACAATCCTAAATCCTCATCACTTTTACTAAACACAAGACAGCTGCCAGTGATTCTAGACACAAACATACACATACTTCAAAATAAAATTCCCATAAATAACTTAACTGATGTGGATGTCACTACACTGGTCTACTTAAAATGTCACAGATCATTTTCGAATGTCACAAAAGTTTCCGCACAACAGAAACAATATATATATATATTGTTAAAACAATATATATGTATTGTTTGTGCTGCAACAACTGATGCCAAAACAGGACAAATTGTCTTGCAATATTGAAAACCATCATAAGTGTGCTACTAGATCATCGTTATGACTGGTTTATCTCTGTGTGCCCAGCATACTGGAATGCCACCCGGGCGTTCATGATCTTGTCGGGAATGGCATGCTTCGGTGGTATTATGGCAGGCATCCTATCCTTTGCGCAGTTTTCTGCCTTTGAGAGGTTTAACCGCTCTTTTGCTGCAGGCATCATGTTCTTCATTTCAAGTAAGTGACACGTGTTTATTTTTAAACAGGGGCAGGATGTGGGGTTAAATGTCCTGTATACTACTGTGCCAAAATCTTAAGCTATTTTTAAACGTTCAACACCATTAACTGAATGCAATAAAAATATATAATAACAAGAATTTAACTTATTTTGAAAAACTGAAGTTGTATGATAGTTGGGTCCAGATTTGACATGTTTTCTTACAAAAAGCATTTTAAAAAGTCAGGATAATTTGGTCGGTCCTGTTCGGTCTGGAAAATGTACAAAAACAAAGACACTCACAAACACACACTGACACAATGTGGAAAATTTCAAAGCCCACAAGCTGAATTCCTACTTGAAAATTGACAGATCATTGAACTCCATCTTTTACACTATTATAAACACAGACTTCCTGCTATAAATATAAAACTTAACTCTCTGGCTTCCATGAAACAGCTTTTCAGTTATTATCTGAACTTACCTCGGTCTTCCTTTTTTTTCTACCTTCTTATCTGTCTTTTGTCTGTTTCTCTATCTTTGTTCTTTTCTGACTTCTCCATTCCTCTCCATTCTCCATTCTTTCATTTATGTTGCGTGGACTCCAGCTTTTTTTGTGATGGTAGCCATGGCCATCTACACCGGAGTGACCTTGAGCTTCTTGGGGAAGCGTTTTGGTGACTGGCGCTTTTCCTGGTCCTACATACTGGGCTGGGTGGCCATGCTAATGTCCTTCTTTGCAGGTAGGTAAACTAAACCATTCATTCCACAATTAAAGGAACAATCCCACCTAATTGTACTGTTACTGATTATAAAATATAAAAGTGACATCCTGCTATTGGTGGCTGCAGGCCTGAATGCAATTGTAAAATTTCAAACCACTTCAACAACATTTGTAGTCCTCCACTGCAAAAACTCCAAGACTTGCAATCTTATTTCTAGCCTAAAAGTCTTCTTGATCTTGGTTTGGGAATAATATACCACATAAGAGCAGATGTCTTGTCCTTAAATAATGTATTAAAATAGTTTTAAGATGTGTTTTCCTATTTCTAGTGTGACTAGAAACACAAGAAATTATCTGCCAGTGAAGTAAGATATTTACACTTGGTAAATTTTGTGAAAAATATCTTAAAGCAATCGTAATAAATTATATAAGAGCAAAATAAAATGCTCTTATATAGTATATTCTCAAAAAGAGCAAGAAGAAATAAGATTTCAAGTCTTGCTTAGATCAGGAGTTCGCTGGTGGGTGGAACTGGAAATGTTGAAAGTGTGCAGAAAATGAGAAGTAAAAGGAAGAACCTTAATTTTGTTACTGCATACATTTAGAGCACAAGTTAACTCTTAAAAATGTGACATTCTTCCCCATCTTTGAATGAATCTATACTAAAATCACAAAAAAATCACATTTGTAGTACTTTATGTTACCAAGGACTGATCAGATTGGACATTCCACACCCTATCCAATAACACTTGACACAGCTCTGAAACATCACCTGGACATTTCTATGATTTGTCTTTGAGAAATGTTAACAATATTAAAATACACTATTGTAATTGGTTATCAGCCCTGTAAGAAACCCTTGAATGGAGGAGGCAATGGAGAAATACCTACAGATTTATTATGCAAGAAATAAAATATCAGTGTATGATGTGTGTCTTCCAGGGATATTCTATATGTGCGCCCACCGAATGTACGAGTCAAGAAGAGTAGTTGGACCTCGCTGAGAGGAGGCAAATATCTTCTTTTCAAACAGAGGACATTTGGTACCCTGAAACTCAGAGGCAAAACACAACAGTTTGCCCCACAGGATGTGACATTGGAGTTCATGGACACAAAGAGAGTTCAGTAACAGCATATGCATACTGATGAAAATCTTTTTTACGTATTCCTTTCATGCTTTCATGCAGTTTCTATCTTGTACCTTTTGTTAACATTGCTCTTCTCAATAGTCAGATTTGCCTCTGATTTTCAGCAGTTGATACTACTGATTTTTTTTTTAAATAATAAAGACGTTTTTGTTTTCGGAGACTGCTCACAGTAGCGGTGTGTGTGTGGGTTTGTATTTGTCACATAGGTCAGTTTTATTTATATTACATTGCATAGGCTAAATGTCAGCTGTCAGCATTTATTAAAAAATGGGCTTGCTTTGTGCAATGCCATGTTCCTTATTTTATTTACACAAGACTTTCATTAGTTTTGGTTTCTCTGGATACTTTCACTTCTCCTTTAATGATCTAGAAGCATGTGTGCTACTTTTACCCTAAAGCTGCTGGTGTACGGAAAAGTATTTGTGTTAGTGAAAATAATATTTGACAACAGTTATAACTACAGTTGGGAGGAATGGAATGTGAGAAACATTAGTCTCTGGACTGACAGCCCATTAGTGTAGTTTAGTTTGTGTTATTATTATGTCTAAAGTTTATGAAAAACTTACCTATATACATTTTTAAAGCCCCTTATTTAAGCAGTGATTGTTTTCCTGACATCAAAAACAGGCAATAAGTGACAAACAAGAATGCAGTTCTAAATTCCATGAGTGGCACACCTGATTTAACTTACTGACATACAGGGAGTCCTCAAGTTACAACGGAGATCCATTCTTACAACAGTGATGTAACCTGAATTTTGTCAATGTCCTATGCTAACACAGTTGTAAAAACTAGAAAATAAAACACATATAAGTCACAGAAAAAGTAAAAGGACATAAATATACTGTGGTTGACTGGAAGGGGTACTGCAAGGTAGGAGAGAGAGACATATTGGAGGAGGAGGCTGGAGAGGCAGGAGAACCTGAAGATGTTGCTGGAGATTCCATATGGGGCTGATAAGTTTACATACTCGAGGACAGCATCCCCAAAATTTTTGCTCCATGGAGGAGTTTCATTTAAAACAATACCAACTGAAGCCTCTGATTTTAATTCAGAAGCCATGATAAGGTGCAAAAAAGTAACCTAAACAGAGGAGTTACGCTTACATAAGTGAACAGTAGGATGCCAACTTCCTCAATCAAATGCCGTGTTACTGCATTTTCTGTGTATTCTTCCACAGTACGCCACTAGCATCATCCTCATTCAACCAGAGGGGGACGTGTCCCCCTTACATTTCATAAGTATTGGTTTGGACCCCCCACATTTAACATAAACTATTCTTTTGTGAAAGAATCCACTCCACTTAATCGATAGTAGACACACAGCACTGGAAATCCAAGCAGCCTGTCCATGCACTGACGATTCACCTTACTTGCATGCGGAGCGGATTTCCTCTTCTATCGTTTAAGTGGCATGGATAATTTCGCAAAAGATTCAAGATTCAACAGGGGTTTCCAAACATGCAGCAACCCTGCCCCCACCAAAAGCCCACCCACACCCACGGCCAAACCCCGCCCCATGCGTCCCCCTCACTTTAAAAATGCTTCTGATGCCCCTGCATGCGAGTGTTGTAAATTCGAAGTGTCATATTTCAACACCCTCATAACTTGAGGATCTCGTATTAAACCATGTATTTGATCGTAACTACAAGCAATACTAGGCTTCTGCAAGGAAAAGCCTAGGAATGGTTAAGTGAAGACACCGACATGCATAGAAATCAGTATTTACTGCATTAATGTTTTTTATATTCCAACTTTTTTAAAGAAATCGAATGCTTGTTTAAAAGATTTTGGTAGATAATCAATGCTAAGTGAGGAGTTCAATATTGTTAGGAGTCAAATAGTTACTGGTAGGAATAGAATGGAATGTACAGGTAGAAGGTTTTGAGGAGAGAATAACCGTTGTGAGTTCTGCTTGCTGTACAGTTTCTGCATCAGGCTGGAATGCACTCTGCACTTTAGAGTACACATTACTCTAAAAATTGCTGGGTTAAAATGAGTCAAGTTGAATCAATCTGACAATTATTACCTGAGTTGTCCCTTTGATCCAGACTCTGGCGCTTTGGAAATAACTCAACAGCAGACACCATCCCAGCAGCTAAATCAAAGAATGACTCAACCCTGTGTTTGGGTAGAAAAAGAAATACCACAGCCATTTTTAGAGTTTCCTGTTTCTCACATTTAAAGCATTACACAGCCTTCAGCCCTAGACATCTACTCATACATTCAGGCAGACCAATAATGTTGTTCCAGTGATCCCTTAGTCCAGACTGGCAGATATTTTAATGCTGTAGCCTCCAGACTTTGAAACATAATTTTCCAGGAACTCTGGGAATGCTCTTCCTTTTTCAACATCAAGACCGATCTTCTCTTATCACCTTTCTTCTTTTTACTTTTAGCTTTTAGAGTTAACTCAACCTGAGAGCCTCACCTAACACACTTTTTTACTCAATTTGATCAAATTTTCCCTCTACTCACTTAACTAGCATTGCTGACACTGTAACCCAATCTTGCACTCCCACCGTTGCACAGAAAGAGAAGCACGCTCTAGAGTTTCTTTCCGCCTTACATAGCTATGGGATCTTGTGTTGAGGTTTTCTTCCTCATCTCAGGCTCAGTGGTGGAACTGCCACTGCTTAAAGTGATGATTTATTGACATGAACACTGAAATAATGAGAAAATGAACAAATAAACAAATGTGTTTATGGCCACATAATCAGTCAGGAACCAATGAAAACTCACAACCTGGTAATATATTGCCACAAATTCTTCCCTTCTTAGGCTCACATCTAGAATAATGATTTACAGTCGACTGTTTACTTAATTCACATATTGGTTTAGTACGTAGTACCATATCAAAATATAACAAAATATAATTGACTCTAAACACGTGTTCGTATTTTTTCTTACTTTTATACAGAGAGATGTGTTTAAATGATTGTCAGTCAATAAGCTACAGGTGCATCAGATAGAGATTAATTGAGTATTTCTCAAAGAACAATTAAAGAATAAATGTGACGTTTCTATGGGAATTTTAAAACACTTCACATTATGCAAGCACTATAATTCAAAGAGCCAACTGTTTGGCTGGGGCATCAAACTCCTGTTCTGGAGGTGCGGTGACTAGCACAGTTAGATGGTTCTCCACCTCAAACAACTAACTGGTGATGTGAACCAGGTGTTTCTGAGCAGGAAATTCACCAAAGCATGCTGGACCACATCCCTTCAGGACTGTGGTTTAAAAGCCCTGATCTATGGTCTCATTGTTTCTTTGAATTTAGTTGCTTCAATGGACTTCCGTTCCTCTTTTACGTTGCAACTGGTGTATTTTCACGCCAGTATCCTAGGCTAATTCAAGGAGAGCCTTGTCAGTTATCAAGAAGTTATAATTTACATGTAGAATACAGCTAAATGTTTCCAGTGAAAGGAGGCTGTCCCTGCTCAGGGGTATAAAATACCTGATAACTGGTCCCAGAACAGTAGACCGACGCTCAGAGACAGAGGCGAGCTCCTATGCTCAGCATGAAAAATGTGGATTTTTTAAAATGCTGAAACAAAGTGAAAGGCGCACAGAAGACCAAATTCCGGAGGAAATTTTAAGACATTTGATGGGGATATTTGGCTAGCAAATATAATTATCCAGGAGAGCAGTCCTCATGACACATTAGGATTTTATGACTCTGCGCTACAAGTGTCTTTTTGCCAGCTATATTGTGGAGTTGTTTTTATTGTGTTTTCAGAATTGTTGAGTATTTGGGTGCTGGTCAGCGTTTGCTTCTTTTGGGCGGCTCAACCAGACAGTCAGTTCAATCACACCTTCTGTACAGAATGAATGGGATAGGAGTGATGTTGTAGCGGTTTATTTATTTGTAATTCGGTGATAAAAATAAGGATTTCTTCAAACAAAATGGCGTCGTTGTTTACATGAATTTATGCTGCTTGCACTAAAAGCCTTATAAACCATTTTTTCTCTTGGACATACGTTGACAATGGGTTTTCAGTGCCAGAATAAACATCTGTCTGACAGGGATGTTTGACACAAGTATATATAAAATCAAGTATTCCATCCTGTGTCTCTGTTTGAAAATAAGATTACACACTTTATTTCTCTGGCACATGAAATTTCAAGTCTTCGTTTTGAAATGAGTCCAACCGCAAATTATAACTTTGTATGATGGAATTGTGAACTTTATACAGTTGTAAGTCAGAAACCAAAATCTCGACTGAAAGCTAACTGTACAGGCTGAAGTAATGGGAACAGATGAATAGACATGGATGAAAAGCAACCACATATTTGAACTCTGGCCTTTAGCTTTGTTAAAGTAACACAGGAAGAGCTAAAGGTCATTCTATGAGTCCTCAGATTTTGACCTCAGTTTATGAAATTATTAAAAGAAAACTTTGGAACAGAAGAAGAAGGAAATATCGGGCAAAGAGCCTCAAAAGGAGGAAACAAAATAAAAGGAAGTTCTGCTTATTTGTTCCTATCCATTTTGGTCTAGTGTTCTTTGAATGTTTTTCAGGGGAGGGGATTACCACACTGATATGGAATTTGATTATACTAAAAATGAACAAATGACACAAATCTGTTTATTTTTCATTTATCATTTATGATCAAGTAGCTTGCCTGTAGTAAAAACAAATGGGACTACAGTAAATGATTGAAGTTAACAGTTAAAGCTTTGATGAATTATTTAGCCAAAAAGTGCAAACCAAGAAATCTACCTGTCCCCTCTAAATGCTTTGATTGTTTAGTGGAGGAAATTACAAATAACACTCTAAATGTAATCAAGCGCTACTGGGCCAAGCAAAGCTGTTTATGTATAGCAGTTGCACGGACCTACACAGTTGTCTCTTGGCATTTGGTTTTGTATATATGAGTATTCAGAAATATGCATGTTTAATTTACAAATGTCTGTGTCTGCGTCACATGAGAAAATGGAAATAATAAATAACCAAACATTGCCACTACCTACTTCAAATTAATTTCAAATGAAGTTGTGGTTTGAGGGTATTGTGTTTGCAGTTTAGAATCTACTACAGAGACACATGCTATAAGTTGCCCTAGGTTCAGCACTTTTTAGATTTTATACTATTGTAGAAGATCGTGTAAAGCAAGTCAATTCAAAGGTAGCCCTAATAAGTTAGAGCTGAAGAACTAAGACTTAAGGCACATCTGTGCAAAACATACTGAACAACTGGCATGTAATAGAGTACACCTATAGTACACCAACCTGCTGTTTAAGACACAATATTTCTTCATTCTGGTCATAGGGCACCCCTATCCAGCAGATATGGTGTTTTTATTTCTGCTCTGTGTCACACATTTAAACCCAGGAAGGGCTTATAATCAGTTTGGTGATTGAACGCAATAAAAACACAGAAATATGCAGGTTTACTCCCAGGCCAAGACTTGGAACAATCATGGTAATAAAGGAACAAATTTTCTAGATTCAAACATATTTCTTTTCAGATATTAGCCATTCTATCAGATGAGTGAAACCCTGTCACTTTGTCTTTCGTAATACAACTGGAACTCTCATCCACAGAGCGTTCCTGAGACTGTGATGTTTGACCATCCCATTCATCAGCTAGAGCTCTGCGGTAAACGCCAGACAAGCTTTGACTAAAACGTTGCCTCATATCCAGGCCCATGCAGAAGTAAAGGACTGGGTTCACACAGCTGTTGAAGTAGGCCACGCCCTTCGCTATAGGTAGACCCACTTTTACTACCTGGCTCTTGCTATCCACCATCTTGGCCAAAAGGAGGCAGTGATATGGCCCCCAGCACAAGAAGAAGGCGCAAACAAGTGAGACCAGAATGCGAAGGGGTCGTGATTTGCGAGAGATACGTGTTCGCCGAATCCCCAGACCTGCAAGTGCATAGCAGCTAAGGATGACCAGGAAGGGCAGCAGAAAACCACAGGAGAAGCGAATGCTGTACAAGGCCAGTTTAGCTGTGTTGTCACCTTCAGCTGACTCCTTGACCTGTGAAATTAAGCAAAGTGGGAAAGTGAGCAAGAATGTATTGGCATTTACATTCATTACATACGTTCAACTTTCAATAACACTTTCTTTATAAATAACAAATGTTCTCAAAAGAACAAAAACAAACGAGTATGATTGAAGAACATCTCTACATTTGTTTAGAGATCAAGGTAGACAATTTTAGGCTTTCTGGTCTTGTTGACTGGTGTCCTGCACAGTTGGTGATTTTTCTGCACAAGCACTAAAAGATTGATAAAGAAAACCGTGAACTGTGACTGACACCACTGGTCTAAATCAAAACCTTTCTACCTGCCAATGTCCATAAATGAACAAGCCAAAAAGAAATGCATTTCTTACCTCCAGAGAGCACTTGCTCATGTTGTTCTTGCCAGTATAAACTTGCCGGTACACATAATATGGCGCACTGAAGATCGCTGCCAGTATCCAAACTCCCAAGCTGATGAGTCGAGCCACACGTATAGTCCGCCGCTGCCTTGTAAACACGGGGCGCCACACACAAAGTGCCCGATCCAGGCTGATTACAGCCAAAAGAAAAACACTGCAGAACATATTAGCATACTTGAAGAAGCCATTGAACTTGCAGAGGAAAACTCCAAAAGGCCAGTGATCAAAGAAGAGCTTCTTAATCAAAGAAGTGATGCGTGTCATGCAGAAAATCAGGTCCGCCACAGCCAGGTTCACCAGCCACACGTTGGTGACGTTTGCCTTCAGACAGAATCCAGCCATCCAGATGACTACAGAGTTCCCTGTGGTTCCCAAGAGGATGGTTATGGTATAAAGGACTATTGTGATGTTGTCCATAATGGCATCAAGGTCCACTGTTGTTTTGTCATTTTTGGCAAATAAGTTGGCATGCCAGACAGGGACGAGAGAGTCATTGGTGGTCATTCTGCTCAGAGACAAAAGAAAAGTTTTGTAGATGACAGTACATACAATGAAAATTATGTTTAAAGTAATTTCCATTTAAAATGACCGATTTTGCTGAGCTGGTGGCCTAGTGCTTAGGATGTTGCCTCGGCAATCAGAAGGTTGTGGACTCAAATCCCAGGACTGCCAGTGTCACCACTGAGGCATCTTTGAGCAAGGTACCATTCCCACACACTGCTTCCCAGAGTGCCGTGCCAGCGGCTGCACACTCCTTTACTCCAGTATGTGGGTTCCCCAAAATTGTGTGTCTATTTCCATTCTATCAGCAAATACTGTGCAAATGTGCACTGGGTTGTCAGTGTATTAGGTACAGTTATATTGTAATTACACCCTTTGTTAACTTAGCTCTTCTTCGATTAATGCCACTATTATGTTGGAGAAACTGCTCTGCTAAGATTCATTCAATTGCAACTGCTCTGCAAAGAATCGTAATGGTAAACTCACAGCCTGATAGAATTACCAAGTGTAGTTTGATGATGTAACTGATAAATTGCCACCTCTTGGTGTGTTTTTACCAATTCACAAATACCAGGGTAATATTATTACTGACATCAAGCAAGTGCCTTTTAGCTTGTCACTTTGTGTTTTTTCTTCCCTTTCCTTTCCTTTCCTTTGACAAATAAGTCAACTTCCTTAAAATCTCAGTCTCTTACACAGCGACTCTTTCAAAATATGTCTGGAAAAGAAGAAAAGACAAAAAAAATGTGACCCTTTCACCCCACAAACACAGAGGCGGAACAAAGTCAGGCTTCGCGGTTTTGACAGCATGGTTCATGCTGCTCACGGTTTTAAATTGAAACCGACAGTGTTACTGTATTTTAAGTCAAGCCTGATAAGAATAAGGTCAGCACTAAGTGGGGGATGCAAAGGTGCATAATATGTATTTTGAATTTTTGCATTATGAAACAGCATAAACAAAGAAAAAATACAAGCCTACATTTTGCTTATATTTTGTGGTTAAAATTCAGTTATGCATAAGTCTAAAGATTAAGTGGAAGTATAATGAACATGAATTTCCAAAGAGACGTAAGTGTAACCATGGGGTATGTGGTGTGGCACGGGATACACATAATGACAGTGGTTTACAGTACTGCCGTAAAAAGCATTGTTAACAGGATATTGCTGTGGACCAGACTGAAAATGGAGAAATGTGACTAGTGTCTGTTTATCAGTCATTTTTTTCCAAACAGACCACATTCTTTTGACATTATTGTCCATTTCAGATCTTAAAAGGTATGTCTCAGTTTGCCGGGAACCTGCATGGATTTACATAATTTCTTTTCATATAGAGTAACAGCTAAAAATTTTAAATCATTCATCATTCTTCATTAAGCAGATCTACCAGTTATAACTCATGTAAAAGAACCATTGTATATACATCCATCAACTTTGCTATGTCATGTTTTAGATGTGCAAGTGTTTGCACTGCGTGGTTGCCAAGCCAATCTCCTCTACCCACTCACAAAATAAGATAAACTTAATATCTGTTGTCTGGCAACCTTCGGGTTTCCAGACTACATAAGTGTTAAAGCTTAATAAAGAGAAACAACAGTGCCACATTAGGAATTTTGCTACTGTTCTGTGTACAAGAAGCTAGGACACATCTCTCAGATTTCCTTTCCTGACTTTTCAACTTTTTAGCAGAAACATATTTAACAAACAGTCATATTATGTCCTAAATGGTGATATCTGGTTCTACCTCTATTACTAACCAGTACTTTGTGTAAGTGATGGAAGGATGTTTCAGAAATACATTTGAATCATTAGTAATGCAGAATGTATCTGTCATGGTTTAATTTCTTATAATACACCATTTATTATGTAAACTCTGAGGTCAATTGAATAATTCAGACTCCCAAAACCTTTTGCTAGAAAACAATATGCAGACCTAATTGGCTAATCTTACATTACATCATTATGTTACATTATATTTACATTATATTTTACATGTGAGAATTCCAGAAAAAATTATCCATTTGAATGCGCTTACCTTGATTTAGATGATGACGCCTCTTTTGTTTTACTCTGTATCTAAGGGAAAATGTTCACCACATAGTCTAAGTGTGCTTGTATATATTTGAGGTAAAAGTAAAAATAATGTTTTATATTAAAAGTATCGAATCTGTGTATTCGGTCTATCTAATCAGCTTTATCCTACGGCCAGTCTGCTCTTGTGTGTGGCTCTCTGTCTCAGTCACTGAAGTGTCTTATGCTTTCAAAAAAAGAAGCGACAGTACTGAAAGGGGTGGTGACACACTTGCACACACACACACAAATGCACAGACCAGCACAAATTTTGGCAATCAGTTCTGAGGTTCTTCTTAAGACCTCCCTTCAAACTAACAATGAGCAATTTTCATTTTTTCTACAAAAAAAATAAATCGCATACAATGTGGACTTCCATTCTGCTGCAGTTAGTTGAAATTATAGTTTTATTTAAAAATTAAAGAATATTGAATGGATGTCATTAACTCTACAGGTCCTACAGGGTCTTCAAGTTTTTAGGTCCATTCTTTTGAAATCAGCTTTTCTGTCATTCTAATTGTAGATTCTATTCTAAACATTTTTAGAATACCTGCATTTCGTACAATTACTCAAATCACTATACTGACAGACATTAATACAACGAAATGACCAATAAATGTTTATTAAGAACAAAAGGGCTTTTCTGATTAAACAGCTTTGTGCAATCTCTTCCATAAAATGAGACTCTTTGCAATAAAGCAAATGTTTTAATTCTACCTTCAGCTAAAAGCTGGTTTGGGCATATTTTAGTAGATAACACCTCGTTTACATTTCTTTATGTATGCTAGCAAAGCTTCATTGCAAGACCAACTGTGTTTAACAATGTTTTTTGCATAATTCCCTGCATCAACACACCAACCCTGTGCCACCAAAATGTTGCCAGTGATAAAAGACTTCCCCCACATGCCAATTAAATCATTAAAATATTTAAGAATACATAGTAAAACGGATCAGCATGTGCTGTGTCCATCGTGAGCTACTTGATGCTACACTTGAAATTACTGTGGAAAATAATCCATGGTGTGAGGTGGTTTCAACTGACTAGAGGGGGAATTCTGGAAAAATACATTTATACCCGCTAGAACTGTGGATTATAAAATGGATTTATAAGGTGGATTAAAACCAAAAATAAAATCCCACGGTTGTAGTTCTCCTGGGAATGCATGAATAATGTAGTGTTCTTGGGAAGCTTTTGAGGCTTCATCTTGACTGCATTGAACATATAGAGCTTTGGAGCGACATCTGGTGGATAATAGAAAGTAAGGCAGCCATTATCTCGAGATTTGGGATGAAGCATGGACGTTCCATTGGTTTATTTTCATATACTCAGTCCGATGTGAGAACTCTCCTAAATTATTTTTTACAGTTTACTAATTTATATACTAATATTTATATATTATTTATTTATTTTGATACTTTATTTATTATATTTATTCATATACTAATCTCCAAAGCGTCGTTGTATCAATGATTTTCGGCCATAATTGGTCACGTGGTAAACTTCGACACTGTGGGTCTGTCCTGATATACCCTAATACTACAAAGAAGAATGGGGCTCAAGTTGTCTGAGAATTTGTAGCTTTACTAGCAAAGGAATGGCCCTTGATTTTACTCACAAAAACAATACATTTGAATGCTAAAAACAATACTTGGGGTTGTAAGGACTAATGTTAATGTGCGAGGCCTTTTGTGATTTGGTCATTTGTTTTGCTCAGTGACTGATCAGGCACTCTCATAACATAAATCAGAGGTCAGATCAAGTTGAGCACATGGTAAAGGAAAACTAATAATACTGTAGGTCTACGGGATTTTCTCAGCTCTATTTACAAACACCTGTTGGTGCTTCAGAATGAGACTGAAAATCTTACAAAAAACAAAAAAACAAATGCGAGCTTGAAGTTGGGAGTCTTTGGAAGAAACGGTAAATTATCAAGAAAGATTGGTGTATCTGTTTATATTGCCTTTTGAAACTGTCAAATGAAAATGTAAAAAAATGAGGCTGACAGAGGTACGCAATTCTTACTGCAGATTGGTGTAAGGTGGCAGATGTGCTGGATGTGGCACAACACCTTGGGCAGACAGTGGAAGATGGTAAGAAGATACTTAGAACAGTGATTGTAAGGTTCATTTCCAAATTAGCATGGGATTTCATATGGAGATGTGTGAAGGACAGTGAATATCTAAACACCTAGAGGCTTTGCTTTAAATAAACCTTTAGTTCCATAAACCTTTATCCCCCTTTTTACTTCACATGTTTCAGGAATCTGTTGAGCAGTTGCAGGCATTCTTAAAGCAAGGAGTCATTAATTTGTTCACCAAGCCTAAGGAACCAAAGGAACTTGAATTGAACTTTGACCCAATTATTACAAGAATATTGTGGAATAGTTTCCCTTATTAGTTGTTTAATGTGTTTGGTGATCTACGATTCCTGCTTAAATGTAGTTTTTCAATTGAAAACACAAAAGTATCTTATTTGAAGTAACAAGGATATTTATTTATTGTTATTAGTTTGTTAATGGGATCATTCAAATCTCACACTTGTTGAATGCTGATGGTCAGATATTAACATACACTGAATATTAAATACATTTTAAATACCCATAAAGCCAAAGGAATATGCAGTGGTTATTGATGCTGTTCCCATAGGTGTGTTACATCTTTTGTGTATACATTCAAGATTATTCTGGATGGATAAGCAATCTATGTGTATAGTATTAGTTGAAATTTTGTCATTAGGTAAATTTTATATACGTAAAGTAAAATGGGCAAAACCCAAACCCAGCTTCTTCTATTTTTGGTGGAATGCATGGCCGGAGCTTGGGGGACTGAAGCCCCGAATCTCACTTCAAAAGCCCCGAATCTTTTTAGGGTAGGTTTACACGATGAGGATGTGAACAGGAGACGCAAAAGTGGCGTCGCGTCTTCACAGCGTTCTCGGGAGGAAATCTGCGTGCATACGGTGACGCAAAACTGTGTAGAAATCGATTGGGTATGCATGCCAGACGGATAGGTGGTGCTGTGATACACGTCATTTTAGTCTAGGAGCTCAATCTAACTTCTAACCGACATTAGCTTTGCCATTCGTTTTTATCCACTTCACAAC
>JBBMFX010000134.1:4790229-4800660 GCA_037832545.1 Rhabdalestes septentrionalis | reverse complement strand
GTGTGTGTGTGTGTGTGTGTGTGTGTGTGTGTGTGTGTGTGTGTGTGTGTGTGTGTGTGTGTGTGTGTGAGGGGGGTGGTTGCTCTGAATGAGTTGAAATTTCAGGCTGATGTGTCAGAGGGGGTCAAGTGGGTGATGCGTGGGTGAGGAAGACCGTGAGGAGCCAAGGGGAGACTGGGGCATGTGTTTTAAAGTGTGTGTTTCAGACAGGAGAGAGATTTCCCACCCTCAGATGTAGTTGCTTATTAACTGATAACAAAAGCATCTTATAATTTGATATCATTTCATATTAGTACCTCATTAAATCCCCTTGAGAAAATCGGTAAAAATGCAGTCAATACCTTGCTTGTGTGTAGAAGAGGAAAGCTGTGTTTTATAATTGATTGAACTTTTGTACAGTTCTGTCTTAGTTTGCAGAAAGTAAATACTTCCTTTACATTTTTTGCAGTTTCAAACTTGTTAATACTAAATGTAAATTATACTCTTGATGTGTCTCACTTATATTTGTACCTTTTCACACTTTGTGTGTGGCAAAAACACACCCACACACACACATATACCCACACACACACATATACACGGATGAGATATGGTTAAAGACATGAATGACTGGCTGCACAGAGCCCTGACCTCGACCCCATCCAGCACCTTTGGGATGAACTGTAACAGAGATTGTGAGCCAGGCCTTCTTGTCCAACACCAGTGCCTGAACTCATAAATGCTCTACAGAATGAATGGGCACCAATTCCTACAGAAATATATATAAATCAGACATAAATATATATGCATCATCAAAATATATATAGAATGTAACATTGGAAAAATATGCTTTGCTTTTTCACCAGATGTCCTCACTGGGTCCACAGCAATACATGAATTTTTACATATTACATAGTAACAATTACCCAGTAGAGGAACAGCAATAATTGTGTTGTCGTAATATGGTGTAATATATATTCATTTCATTTCTTAGTCAAACCATCTCTTATGTGCCAATAATGTGAGTATAACACATGTTGAGAAGCACATAAGCGATTAGTGTACAGACTCACAGTGATAAAGAAATAACATGAAATCAATCAAAAGTTGCTTTACTAATCCCTATACAAGCACAGTCTGTTTACTTTTAAACCCACTTTATCCCAGCTACCCACTGTGTGTATCCATCAGAGATGATATTCCGCTAGTTTTGAACCAATTAACTGTAAGAGACAGAGCTCATTGAGACAGAGCAGAAGGGCAATCAAAGAAAAAAAAGAAAAAAAATAGAACATGATGAGCTGATGCTGAACTAAGTGCAAAAATGGAAAACTGATGAGCTTGGCTTCTTTGGAAGAAGATAATAGTTTAGATTTTGTTTCTGGGGGCTTGGGGCTGTGTGGGCGTGCATTTTCTGAATGAGGAGAATGAGTCAGAGAGGGAGAGAGTGTGTGTGTCATCGACGTGCTATAAATGAAAACCCCTACACTAGTCTAAACATTAGTTGAGTGATAACGTTGCCTCTCACTCTGTCTGTTTACTACTTGGGATAGTTTTTGGGATAGCCATGAAATGTAAGTGCTTTGCATCCTCTGTAAACCTTTTTATTATAGCAAGGGGCTGTGTGGTTATGTAAGTATATACAGGTGTCAGGTGGGCAGGAAGGTGGGGGAGGATTATGGGATTATAATGAAGACTGTATGGATTTGTAAGGATTAAGAAGTGTCTAATTTTGAGCTTTTAAAAAATGTTTAGTTCAGTTATAATTTAGAGGTATGAGACAAAAGTCAAAAAGTCAAAACCAGCAGCCAAGCATCAAAAAACATTAGTAGTTTTGTCCATGTCATTTGCTGTGTCTGTACATAATGTTGCAGTGTAAACCTAATGTCAGCATGTAATGTGGCATTCAATCCGACTTTGAGGTCTCCATGGGAATGACTTTCACTGAAAAAAAAAACCTGCTGCTACTGTGTTTGGACAGAGACACTCTTCTGAATCAGCTTAATGGTCATTGACTCAGAATTGAATCATTAATGGCTTTTTGATGTTGCCACTTGGGGAAGCATATCTGGTGAACTTTTCCAGGCACACACGAAGAACTTGTGATTACTTTAAAGCAAAATCTGAGAGGTTCATGATTCGCTGTCTTAGTTTTATTGTGATGTGTTTTTTGACTGAAGTTTTATTTTCAGTTTGTTGGTTGTCTCATTTCTGTCATTATAACATTGGAAGGCCTTATACACAGATTGTGAACTCTTAAGTATTTTTAGGTGGTAATTAAAATAATCTTTTCTGGCTTAATTCTTTACTACAGTTTAGAAGCTGTTATCATTGCAAATCAGTGTTATTTATTTTGGGAAATTGCTACAGGAAGTAATACAGACTAGAATTTATCAGGCCAATCAGACCTTTCACCAAGTATCACAAGGCTTTTGTCATTATTCTGTTATCAGATACGTGCATCCCACATGTCTTGCTCGCCAAAGGCCTTTTAATGCTTGGTACCAGCTATTTAAACCAAATAGGAACCAAATGGATTCACGCACAAATGTCTTAATATGACAATGGGCATCTTACATTATATTTCATACAATACTGCCAGTAATCTGTAAGATCACCTGAAGTCTGTATGTGCTGGAAATAGGGGGAAACTCTACCTTGACACTACACACATAACAGAATCAGTGATAATAGAATGTTGTTCTTTCAGCATAACCACATCCAGGGGAATTATCCGCCTGTCAACAAATAAATAGAGAGTATCAGAGAAATAAAAGACAGAACGAATATTATCAGATGATCTGTTTGCTACAATTTACAGTCACTCTCAAAAAGAGTTGGGTCAAGTTGGCGAAAATCACAAAGGAAAAAGTTTGTTGGAGGCTTCAAGTTCAACTATGCAAAACAGATTGTATGAAATGGAAAAGATCTGGGACTCCTGTCAGGGTTTTCTAGTATGGAACTGGAAACATTATATGGAAGTACTGCATAAATGTTTGGGATTTTTAATTTCGAGCAATAATTTACACTCTTTAAAAAAAATTGGGTTTTCCTACACTGCTGTGTGTGTGTGTGTGTGTGTGTGTGAAGGGGGGGGGGGGATAGAGCCAGCATAGAGAAAGCCAAAAAAAGAGAAAATGACCTGTAATAAACAGGCACTTGTGGGTTTTGCAACACTGGCTGAGGCAGTAGTTTCCTTTGCTTGTGTTTGGTGAGATTTCATCACTCCATGGCAAAGTTGAGACAGTTACAGTACATTTAAGAATGATGTCAGACCGAATGGGTGTAAGATCTAAAAGACCTGACTCACTTCCTATCCTCAGAAGAGTATGTCTCATTATTAGGTCAAAACCGGGTTAGCTCCTTCAAAAAACTACAGAATCTTCAAAGCCCTCATTCAGGTTGTGCACTGCTTTGTTTTTTTAGATTACTCAGAAATTCCAAAGAGATGATCCTTGTTATAACAGAAGTGATCTCGCACCAGAATTTCACACCTTCTTGTTACAAGAACCATGGCAGGTTGAGCAGCAGATATGATCTTAGATGAAAGGGTCTAGGCCCATGCCTCAGTGATGACACAGTCCTGTCTGCACCAGTGTTATCTTCTTAGACAGCGTTCAAGGGAGTGCAGCAGCTGCTGTGATGGTTCTCAGACATACTGGGCTGTTTGTTCAAAAGGTGCTGACTCAGAGTAGCTCCCAGGCAACTGTTGAAGTGACAGAAGCATAACTTTGGACTTTCCAAAAAGAAATCCCCTCTTTTTTTTTGCTTTGCTGACAGTGCTGAACGGGTCCTTCTCCTTCCTGCTCTTCTTGCTGCTATTGGTGGAGCTTCCTGTCTTATCAATGTCCCGTCCAACCCCCGTGAGACTGGAAGGTCTGAAGAAACAGATGACACGCCTCCTGAATATTGTGCAGGGAGTACTGGTAGGTTTCAAATGGGTTCACTGGGCCACATGTAATTCCAATTGTCACAGGGACTTTCCACGGATTTCGGTGTGAAATATCTGCACAAAGCGATTCAGTAAATCACAAATTGATTGTCCTATACATAGAATTCCATACAGAGGCTTAAATTTTTCAAAACTCCTGTAGTGTTAATTATGTTCCAGTTGTTCAGTCTAGTTACACTATCACACATGCTACATTCACTGAGGCATCTGTACTTTTTTTCCAGAGGAACTTTGAAGATCAGCAGCCATTTGAGCAAAATCTCCCTTCCCTGCCTGTTATGAATTTCAGGCCACAAGATCTAGCAACAGTGAAGGTAAGACACGTCTCACACATGTTTTAACATTATTTACAACACATAAACTATTTCTTTATTGCATGTGTCTTTCAATATGTACAATGTGTGTATTGTTTCTTTACTTCCGAAGGCAAACACTACACTATCCCAACTCTCTACGGGCCTTCACACTTTCAAGGTGCACTTTGATTGGCTGCTGCACTGGCAGAATCAGTCAGGCCTGACCTCACACCAAACGAAGGAAATTGCTAAACATATCCAGAACATTCTGGTTCAGAGACAGGTAAGAGAAACCCCTCAAATGCGACACATTTCTGTAAAACGTTAAAAGAGGATGTTATGAACAAGCATAAGGCTAAATATTTTTGTCATTTTTGAGATATTAGCCTGAAACACCACAGAGCTGGTGATGCATGTGCCATGTCCAATTCCAACTTTAAATAACAGTAATGAAATATGAGTCTGTTTTTGTGGCAGAAATAACACCCGAGAACCAGACTGTTAGGATGGGAAAGGGATAAAAGGAAATATGGACTATTTCTAAATAGCCAGACTCAAAGTGTTCACACAATGTAAAAATGAAAACTGAATAAAGGGAGATACAGAGACAGTGATGATTGTTTTTTCTTCCCAGTAAATAGGCTTGATATGGATTATATTTGTGAATTTCCCAGTCTGTGTTCTACACACAATAACATAGTTTCATAGCAACTGTTGCCTAGTTGGACAAGCTTTCGGTCTTCAGAGTCATAATAAAAGTTTCGTACAAGTGAGCTTGATTATGTTGTAGCTAAGCAAATGTTGGCCAATGACAAATTCAACCCATTATAACAAAGACTTATCTAGGTTGATTACTAGAATGAGAAAAATACAGTAGGTCTGGCCAAACTATGCTGTATTTAAATAAAAAAATTGTTTTCATACTTTGTTGGTAATTAACCACAAAGAGATATTAATTACATTTCTCCCCATCTTTACCAAGGGTACTAATTATTATAAATCCGACTGTGTACATCAGCTGCACTGTGTGTGTTAAGTGTATCTTCTGTTATTGCCCACTGTCTCTGTTTTAGATGTCTGAGTGGTCTCATCCGAACAGGACTCTTTCCATTCCTCCGCCTACCTCCGCTTGGGCAATACACCAGACTAACATATTGGTCCACCGTCAACTGCAGAAGTTTTGTGACTGGTATCTTAGAGCTCTTCGAGTTCTCAACCACCAAGCGAACAATAGAAAGCAATAGCGAATACCAGAGGACGCCAATCCAAATTGATCCCTACAGTGACAGTGCTGGATCTAGAAGAAGGCGGCATTGTGGCAAATGATTCCTGCTTGCCTTAATGAGTCTTACAGGTCATTCTGCACTAGACTATGACATTTCAGTGGCTCGAAGGAGACACTTCTTTGTTTTCAGATGCATTTTACATGTGAAAAAAAAAACGTATTTATTTTTTTCTATTGAGGTTAAGTTATGTATTTAATATTTAAGAATATTTATTGAAGGAAACTGTGTTTACAAATGTAAGTATTTTTATACATATGGTGAATGAACGCACTTTATGTAAACTCCAGGAAGTTTTTTTTTTATGAGGGCTTTTGTATCTCTGTAGAAAATAAGCGAATGTGGTGGATTACTCTTGAACCTTACTTCTAACCCTGAACATGGTTTAAGGTTGTGTTTCTCAAACCAGTCCTTCCTAGACATCCTAGGTTCTAAACATTTTGATTCTAATCCACATCCAAGGGTTGTTGGCCCTGGGGGCTGGTTTGAAAACCACAAAATAGGGACCAGCCATTATGTTCCGCACCAAGTTGTTATTTGCCTACAATGTAAGCAAGTCTGTGTTTACTAAAACATATAACCTGTCATTCAAAAGGGCATTGTGGTATACCAGTATTTAATAGGTTTAATAATGTTACTGCAGCACTCTGTAACATTGTTTCCCTCAGTGGCTTGGCAGAATTCAATTTTTCATACATCAGTTTTCTCCTTACTACAACACCCCATGTGCATTTCCACATTTTATAGAGACATTGGAAATCCTTGTATGTAACTGTAGGCTAACAAATACACCCAAGCTAGCATCATAGAATGTTTTACATTTTAGCTTGAGGAAACTGAGGTAAGATTTGTAGATAGCCAATACAAAGTAGATAACATGATGGTTTAACTTGCTGTCCTCTTGATGGGATTAGTCATTTAGATAAAAAAACAGATAAAACTTACTGCAATATTCACCCACCAACTGGTCATCAGAGGGATTTTTTTCTTAACAGGAAAAATACACAGATAAATATCTCCAAAACATCAATGAGACCTCAGATAACTAAGCACAGTGTCTTGTCGGTTGCATCTGCTTCTTAAATTCATAAAAAAAAGAACGAGGTGAAAATGTAACTTTGTCTTTGTGTCATCATGTTTATCCTTTGATCCAATTTAGAGCAGCATTGATCAGTCTTTGTGTATTTGGACTTTAAAGCAACTTACATTACTGCTGAACTTGCTTCAGGTTCTCAATCTCATTTCTTATTATATGTTTGTGAGTTTCAGTGCATAGGACAGCAAAACAAATATGTAGAGCTATGTTATGCACACATTAACGGTTATAGCCCCTAATAATGTAGCTCCATTACTGTGCCAGTTGTACATTATATACCAATGTGTAGGAGGTTGAATGAAACCAACTCAGTGCAGAGCAAGGCAATTATATACTGTATTTTTTATTTGTATTTTTGTATTTATTTAATTTTCTATATTTTTCTTTTAATAAAATGTGTCAGTTTGTGTTTGAACAGTTTTGTTCTCTATTGCTAATTTATGTTGCTAAATAATATAATTACTATAATTACTACAACAGCCAAAGAAATCATTACATGACAAGCAACGGGAAACCCTTCCTTTAGTCTTTCCTCCAATGAAACACATTTGAGTACTGCTTATTTTAGAACACCTGAATGCTGGTCTCAAATAAAATGATGATGAATTCAATCCCTTCATATACACCAGAGTACCAAGCGACAAAGTTGCTATAGCACCTTTAATTAGAAAACATTTATACATCATACGTCTTTTCAGTCAAACAGAACCTCCTTACATTTTTTGCTTTGCTTTGTTCTCCTGTATGAGCATAATGGTTGTGATTAAATAAAACAGTGGGTGTAGCTTGCATGCAACTTCAAGAAAATGGGTCACAAGACAAGCCACATGTCAGATTGCCCGACTCTTTTTAATCTGGGGCTCTTTTGGAGCTAGTTTAAGCACCTGACACATCCAGTGAATGGTATAAAATAATGACTGAAAGCAAGGCATGAAGTTACATCATAGTTTGTCAGTTTGCAAAAAAGATCCCACATTCTGTGATTCTGTTGAAACCAAGCTGAACAGATTCCAGTGCTCTAAATACATTGAAATAAAGGTCAAAATGGTTACTTTAATAGAGTATCTGTAATTGGTTCATGTTTTAAGTTCTCTGTCCCTGGAGATGGCTAACATGCTCGCTCCAACAGGCTTGAAGTTCTTTAATGACATGCATTTTAAAATGGCAACTCACAAAGTAAAATTAAATATAGTTACCCAAAAACCATGGGCTTTATATGTAACTTTTATTAACATAAATGTAAGTGTTTTATTCTAACCTTTATTTGTATTAATATAATAGCACAATTCTAAAGAGAGTAGAAGTTCATTTTAGTCACAGCTTCTGCCTCAGCTACACCAGGGGAGGATTCGTGAAGTGAGAGCAACCATGTGAAACTATTCCAGTAAATCTCAGTGAGTGCAAGGTTAAAGTAAACATGCGGGCATTTTTGTGATTGCTGGAATATTTTTAGCCTAACTTCTCTGGGTCTGGCCAGTGAACTCCTGGAACTCAGTGCACATCGTGCTGGAGACGGGGGGAGGAGTGAAGGGGATGATGCAAGACATGCAGGAAGGAACTGTGACACTTTCTGTTCCATTGATTGATATAGAATATGGAACCTGGGTTTGCTACATGATGAAGTCTTTGGCCGCATGCAGATCAGCACGACCTCTAGCAGACTGGCTGGATGCACATAGCACTACTATATTACATCTTTTCCACACTAGAACCTTTGTAAAGGCAACAGTTGTAAAGAATATAAGGATTTTTTGCACAAGTCTTGATGAATTTGGCTAAATTGATCATGCTGGGTCATTGCACACGCCTCCTTGTTTCTCAGTGAATGGACCAGGTTGATGGTTTGCAATCATTTGTTTTTTATTTGCCATCCACAGAAACTGTGGGACCTACTAGTGATGGGAATTTCAGTTATTTGCAGTGGTTCAGATCAGATCAGTGGTTTCCCCAGTCAGCTGTAACGCTTTCAGCTCCAGAATGAATTTTAATTTCAGAAACTTTTTTTTTTGTTTCTAAATCAGATTATCATCAAGTTAGTTTTACCAATACATTTTTGTCTTACTTTAAATAGTGTTTGATGGTATTAAAGTGTCAATTTATCAATACACTACAACCAAAGTAAAACACAAATTTGGTTTTATGTTTCTTTATCTTTCTTTTGGACTGGAACATGTAGAATCTGTTTTTTTATTCTGCTGAATAAAATTGTTGCCTGTTTCTATATTGAACTGAACCTGACAATATCTTATATAACATTATCATAATTCAAACTTAAGAGAGAGAAGCATTGGCTTACAAATTGCCCATAAATTAAATAGACAACACATTAAAGCAAGTTGTAAGCTGTTGAAATAATTTTCTGTTTGTGTTATTTTCTGATGAGATTTTCCTTTATTTAAAGTATCAGGTTCTGAAGCAAGCCATCATATAATTGCACAAAATGTTACCATGTTATGTAATAGGTACAAAGGTACATATTTTCAACAAGGACAGGAAACACATAAATCCAAAAGCCCAAGAAACATTCACAATTCAGCTGTTCAGTGGATCTTCAAACAGCAAGTGGAGAAAAAAGAGAGTAAGCATTAATTCTGTTTCTACCAAAAACCTTTCTCAGAACTATCTTTTGCATAATGCCTTGATTTGCATAATGTTTATAGATCATGAAGCAGAACTACTGCTGCACTGGACATCTTAGTATTTTTTTAGTATTGTTCCTGCTCAAACATACCTAATCTCACCAGTTGCTGATTAGTTGAGTACTTTAGGCATATGAGCTTTTGCAGCTTGTTTTTGCGCAAGTTACATATCAGCCTTCAATCCGTGATTTTATTCATACCTGCCACATCAGTATGTGCTTTACAGTTTCCAGTAGAGGGCATTATACATCAAAATTCAAACACTTTACTCTCTGAGGCAGGGCTCCCCAGTCCTCGTCTTAGAGTAGACCTAACAGTAAAGGTTTGCATTGCAGAGGTGCTGCAGAAACAGCGTGAGGAAACACAGCTGATAAAAGATTCCTACATATCAGTTTTACTGGTGGCATACAAGCAGACATAATTAACAGCAAGAGACTTCACTGCAGTCATTAAATTAAATAAAAATTATATACTGCTTCCTACAACTGATGTTGTCAAAAAGCATCTATACAAAACCCAGGCCCCTGTTTTTAGTAAGACAAGAAATTACTCTCTAAAGCTAGAGGAAGAAACCTCGGGAGGAACCAAGGCTCAAAAGGAGCACTCATCTTCTTCTGGACGAAATGTCGTTTATATATATATGGGGTGTCCAGAGCGGCCGCTATTTGTGTCTGTATTTGTATTTGTTAAAATGAAGAATTATTCATATTCGTATTTGTATTTGAGTAAAATTGAAATGTAAGCAGGCAAACTCCGTTCACCCCCTGCCCCCATGTACTCATGAACTTGATCGTGTGATGGGGGAGTGCGGGAAGCGGAATATCTAAAAGTGAAAGTGATCAATCGGTCACACGTGAACACACCACTGCACACAGTGCGAACAGCACGAAATTCCTCCTCTGTATTTAAACCCATTCACCAAGTGAAGTAGCGGGCAGCCATGAACTCGCCTGGGGGAGCGGCGTGTGGGGACGGTATCTTACTCAGGGTACCTCAGAGGTTCCTAGCAGTCTTCAAGATCGACCAACGACTTTCTGATCGAGTGCCCTTACCTGACGAGCGTGTGACGGGGGAAGGGGGCGGGGTTCCCTATTACAAATATTTGTCAGAATACCGTATTCGTAAAAAACACGTTATTTGTGCTTTTCCGAATACCTTAGTCAGATTCGGCACAACCCCATATATA